>VYYI01002518.1:0-14646 GCA_021029175.1 Bilobella aurantiaca | reverse complement strand
AGGGTCAATAAACCCAGCCTTTGGGCCCTTTTAGCCCCCGTTGTCCCTTTGTTTCATTCATTTGAGGCCTAGGCAGTGGAGGTCACTGCCTAAACCTCATAACTATATAAGTTATGGAATGTTATGATTGATTTTGGGGTTCGACTGTTACCCGGAAACTTTTTTTTATGAGTATTTCACTGTTGACTGGAACTAAAATTGGTCGTAAACCTTTTTGAAAATGTCATTCCGCATCATAAGTTCAGTGACAGGGAATTGATATCCATTCAAAAAATAAATGCTGTTTTTTTTTTCGAAAATGTTTTCATTTCTTTCGAAATGTGATTTGATTGAAATGGAATTATTAGCGAGGGAGTTGTGCTTGCTTTGTGTGGGATGGGAAAGGGCGAGATTTGCTGTTTGCTGGAAGGGCGTTTGCCTCGCTTTGGCAAATGACAGGAGGTTTATAAAAGTGAAATGACACAAGTCATAAATGTTTAATGAGAATATGTCTGTCAGGAGAAAGCAATATGCAGGAAGTGGGATCTTGGTGGGACGATTGGGAATTTGGGAGGCTGGAGCGGTGGGGCTGACGTTGAAGCGGAAGCATAATTTTATAAATAGGAAAAGATCTCGGAGAAAGCAAACGAAAAGAGAAAGGAAAAAGAGAAAGCAGAAAAATTGGAAAGCTCCAACACTCTAATGAAATGATACATTATTCACAAGAGAGCAGGACGCGAACGCCAACAAATACACACACAAAAATCAGCGCTGGAAGCAAAGCGTCTTCCTCAAGCGACGTCAGCAGGAGCCAAATTCAGAAAAATGAGCTACAGTATAAATCCCTCTATTAATGGGATTCTGGTATAACGTAAACAAATTGTGTTATCCAGAGGCCTTTTGCCATTCCAGTACAATTTCCAGGCTTCCTATTGGTCAAAAGAGAAAGTTGAGAGAAAGTTAGGTCCGTGATCACTCAACTTTACAAATTAAAAAAAAATCAGTGGGTGGAGATTTAGGAATTAGCTGAATATTTAACAGAATTCGTAAATTACTTTACTTTAGAGTATTTGCGCAGTTTTAAATGAATTTTAATTTCATTTTAATTTCATTATAAATAATAATAAAAATTAAAATGAAATTAAGCTAGTTAAATAATATTTAATAATTATACAGAAGTTATTATTTATTTACTCGTTTTCATTATGACCTAATTTCAAACTTTAATTTTCTAAATCATTTGTGTAACTTGGAATTATTAATTCCAGTTTTTTTAATTTAAAATTCTCTATGTAAATTTTAAGAAATGGGTATAACTTTAGAAAGTTTTTTTTCTTTTTCAAATCCCAGAATTCAGAATCCCGAAAATTTGAGTATGTAAATGAGGGTGATTAGTATATTTGACTAATTTTTGCTCCTTTTGACTAAATTTTGCTCTTTTTGACTAGATTTTGCTCCTTTTTTGTGAAAAGTAACGAGTTCAAGGATTCAAGCAGCTAACGAAAAGGCCCCCGAACTTTTTTTTATGGAGCGAGATATCAAAAGAAAGTTCCGAGAGCCCGTATGCTATTTTCATTACGACTATCTCGAGATCACTTTTTACTTTCACAACTTTGCAGCAGTGGAAAGCTCGACTTTGTGAAATCTGATATCTAAAAGAGAAAGGAGGAGAAAGTGGAGAAAAAAAAAGTTTTTGAATCTCTCTGTCTTTTTTGTCTCGATCTCTTCGGAGGAGTGGAGGAGGCTGGAGGAGATAAAAGGGAGGAAAAGTGTATGATAGTATAATTAAATGTAATTAATTCCAGTCTTAATTATTCCCTTTCTCCAAGCTCTCCAGTGTCGGAGCACTTCTTGTCATTAGACATAAATATCACAGTCCCCCAGCTTCATTCCTTGACGACACCGGGAACGCTTCCCGGAATTTCAAATCTCCCTCTCAACAGCGTCTCATCTCGCCCCAGCTCAAATCAAAAGTTGATTTTCTCTCAAAATTGAAAATGTTTTTTTTTAAAGCGAGACTCAAAATTCCGTCCTTCCCACCTTGACAGCCCCCTTGACAAGGGGAGCCCTTGACGAAGGGCCCTCGCGGCACAATGAATTGACTTGACTCGATTCTAAAGGTGGGACGACCTGCTCCGGCCCTTGACGAGAACCTGTCAGGTCTCTTAAATTGGATTTCTGTCAAACTTAAACCTCATCCTCTCCCATCAAATTTTTAAAAAACGTTTTTTTTTTTAAAAGTCGAAACTAATTTTTGATGTAAAGCTGTTTTTGTGAATTGTGATTGGTGTTCACTTGGAGGTAATTTTTTTTAATCAATTAGATACCCACTTCAATTTTAAAACATTTTAAAACAGTTTTTTTTTTAATTTTAAGATCTATTCTACAATAACCAAATTTCCGTATAAGCCAATATTGGTTTTAGATTCCAAAACTTGCGTATTTACGGTAAATTTTGCATAAAACAGTAATTCAAAATCTAACCCATTAAAATGCTTTCGTCGGAAATACGAACGCAAAAAATTAAACCATAATAATTTTTTTAAAATATTTTTGTTTGAGAGGGATGTTTTTTTTTAAATTAGGGGTCCGCTTTGTTGAGGCAATTAACGAAATGCTCATCGCCTTGAAAATCAAAGGGACAACTTTTGTTTTTCAGGGGAACAGTAGGCTCCACGCAGAGAGATTCATAAGGGGCTCGTGAGGCCGTTTTCTTAAATTGGAATTTTTAATAAGCAACACACCTTCAAAGATGGCTAAAGAAGTCCATTTAATAAAAAATAATTGAAAAGAGGGCGAGAGGGTTGAAATGCACCATTCTGTCAACTGCAAATCTCTGATGCCTAAACAAAATGTAAAATTGCATTGGGACAATAAAATTGACCTGAACAAATGTGTTCATGTGTTCATGTTGGCAGTGTTGCAGTGAACAAGTTTGTAACAACAAAAGATCATCCCACTGCAGCAAGGGGATGAACACAAGAATCTTGGGATGGCGAACGAGAGAGATATGATCTGAGGCAATGGATATGCCTCTCAATCTCATTGATTTATAGGCTGGGAATCTGATAGGAAATCTTCTTGAGGGTGGGTTTTGCCAAATAAAAAAATACAAATCAACCCCCACGCTCAAGCCTTTTCTAAAAAAAAAAAAAAAAACTACCCCGTCACGCCTTGAAAACTTCAACGAGAACACTTCAGCCAAAGGAATAATGAACACCCACTCAGCACAAGGAGGCAATTGAGAAGTGCAAATATTTGCTTTTTTTTTCAAAAAAAAAAAGCATCAGAAAATACGATTTTTAAAAAACCTGAAGATTTTCCTTAAAGTAAAAAAACAACCCTAATACCAACATTTTTTTTTTAAATTTTATAACATTTTCTAAGGATTAGATATTTATTGTTTCTCTAACCCGAGAGCTCTGGCTGATTGAAGTGAGATTTTTATTTCTATTAATTTTGAATTTTATTTTGGCGCCAATTTTGACAGTGAAATTATACGATTTTTATTTAGAAATGGAAGAGTATGATGATCATAAAATTGACATTTTGAATTGATATCATTTAAACTGCTTTACAATAGCCTCGGATCGTTATTCAATTATTTTTTTAATATTGGCCTCTGCGCCGCTACTAGAAAAATTATTTTTCAAAAATGAATTTTATAAAGTCATAAAAGCACAAGTCAATTGAGTGAAATGAAAAAAAAATTTAGGAGGCTTGAGTAAGTGCCAATAACTTCCTTATTACTCGGTTCAGGGCTTTTTTCTTTGAAAATCTAAAAATGTTTTTTCCATATTTAGAAAATTGAATAAGGCGTCAAGCCTTTAAGAGCGGCGCATCTTTTACTGTCTTTTTATGGGCTCACCGAGTGACAGAAATTCAAATGAAGCGTGAACATTTTTGAATTTAAAATTTCTCATTCTTGTCCAATTTTTCTATGATCTCATGCAGATTAGAGTCCGCTTGTACTTGAACCCCGAATTCCACAACCAGACTAAAAAACCGTTTCGCGCTTTGACGTCTAAGGTCATTGACCCGAATCATAAAAAAAGGTTAAGAGGTCATGGGTCATCGTTGCACTTTTGTTAACCGGGGCCTACTCATTCTTTAGATCTATGAAATTTGCGTCTTAAAATTACTTTATGAGTGAAACAGAAAGTGAAAAGTGAAAGCATGGGAGCAAATGCAAAAAAAACCATTTCGACTACGTCAAAAAGGTCAAAAGGTCATGTTTGACTGGAATTCTGCATCAGGGGTCATTGCAGTGGGGTCAAAGGTCATTTTCTGCACTTTCACCAACCGTCGCTTCAACCGTTCTCCATCTTAAGCTGGATGAAGGTTAGCGAGCTTAAAATATTTTATGAGTGAGAGAAAGGCGGAAAGTGAAAGTGCGAAAGCAAGTGGAAGAACATTTTTGCCAACTTTTTCCTTTCCGGCGTTTTTTTTTCTCTGACAGGGCTCTTCCGTACCTCTTGACATTTATGCAGGGTCGTTCTGGAGAATTCTCCAGATTCTGGAGACAATTCCAGGAGTGAATTCTGGAGACGTCGATTTTTGAAAAAAGGAAGGGGCGCGGTGTAAAAAAGGGCGTGAAGGTGGATATTGAAAAAGGAAAGGTTTCGCATGCCCAATCGATTCCCGGTCAAAGCTTTCTCCCAATCGAACGCGAGTTCGAATCGGCGTCCCTTCGTTTTTTTCGTTCGACGTTCTGAGGGCCAAACCCCTTTAAGGCTTCCTGGATCGAAAAGGACGAGTGGGGTGGTGCTCTGAGAAATCGATGGACTTGAATCTTCCTTGATCGACTTGCCCCAACCTGCGCCCAAGACGCTCCACTTTCCGCCTCCTTACGCGCACAACTCTTCTTCTTCCTTCCAGCCTCTTCTTCATCGATTTATTCCCAAGAAAAGCGATGTGGATTCAAGGAGTTGTGGGACGATGGGAAGATGAAAACGTCCTGGAGCCTCCAGTCGCTGCTGGAATCCAGGTCATCTATTCCCCTTTTCAAAGCTTCCCGCAACTTTCTCTGCTCGATTTTGAGCCTCTGCAGATAGATGAGCCCCACCCCCACCCCCGCCACCCAGCACGAGCCAAAGCGCTGCCAAGCGTCAATTCCACTTTCACATGAATCAGCCCAGCGCTGCGGCAGCCGCTCAAACTTACGAAAAATCGCTTAGAAAAAGCACCCTTCTATAAATGAAGCAAATAATGATTTCATTATTAAAAAAAATAATCAAGCCCGTCCTAGGACTAGGAATTTAATTCTAATCGTTCGTTCTAGAACGGGCTTGTTTGGACAATTTTAGTAGCTTTCAAATTTTTCATTTTTGAAAACTCCATTTTTTTTAATAAAAAGAAAAGTAGGAAGGAAGTTTTTGTGAAACCGTTACCCTGTGCCTGTACCCTACCCACTACTCACGCACACACTGCATTTAATAACAAAAGTTATTTGAGAATTTTTTTTTTGATTTTTGACTCTTAATAAAAAAATTGTAGCAGTTGGGAAAAAAATTGCATAAATAACTAAAATCAATTTTAAGTTAAATTGAAACTGAAAGTTTTTTCTTTTTAAAATATAATTTTTATAATTATAATAAAATTCCTAATGTTAGAAAAATGGATTTTTAGGACAATTTTAACGGCTTTAAGGCTTTACTCTAGCTGGAAATTCGTTTCTTTGCATTTAGTCGTAAAGGCATTTGTGCATTGAATGTGTGAGCGCTGCATAAGAGAATCGCAGCGTCAGAAGACGCTGTGAACTTGAATCAAAGACATGGAATTGTCGGCTGAATTTGGACAGCCCATCACGACAGAGAGACACAATCTAGCCTCATTTTAATTATAATGAGCAACAAATTTTAGATTTGTCATCCTTCCTTTTTATGTTCCCATAATTAGCTACCAGCCAAGACATTCACGTCCTATTCATTCCCAAATGTACAGAGCCTTTCAAAAGAGTTTCAGAAAAACTAAAGGGTGGGAATATCCTTCATTTTCTCCTTGGACCGTTTCCTCTCAAACGATTCTCTCAAGTCTGGATTTACACAAAAAAAAAACGCTTTTTAAAAATTTAAGCAAAAGTTGCTCAAATAATCGCCAAAACAGAGCAACAGGGCAATTTTTAGCAACATTTTTTTTGCAGGACAGTTTGAGCAGTTTTTTTGAATCGCACTGTATTTTTCATGAGCATTGATTATTTGAGGTGTATGAAGACATCATAATCTCCCTTGAGAGAGTCGTTATTGGAATTCTTTGAAAGAGCTCCGAGTGTGAATGAGCCTCAATTAATGAAGGCTTCTCAAAAATCAACGAAAAAAAATTCCGTGTGAATCATTTTTTTCTTCTCACTGTGAGCGGAAGTGCGGGAAGCTGGAAAAAGAAGCGTGATGGAACGATTAAGTGCCCATATATACTACAAATCAGTAATTGAATCTCTTTGTGAGACCGGATTAGATACTTAATTGACATAGAGACATCCACCTCATCCTCCAATACAAATAGACTCCGTGTCTTTGAATGAAATCGCTAAGAAATTAGATACCTTCACTTTGGAGGCCCTTAAGGATCACACACCTCACCACCCCCATTCTTCAAGGGCTCCTTTCTCCCTTCGCTGAGCAAATTCAATTTCAATTAACGACGCAAAACCACCACCGTCAAACGTCCCGACTCTCAATAACGTCTCAATTTCAAATCATCCCGCCTCCCCCTCTCCTCCCTTGATAATTGCCCTATTTCAAATTGACTTTCTCCTGGCAAGAACTTTCTCCAACTTTCCCTGGAGCAAAAGAGAAAGTGGAGAAAACCGCTGCAGCACGTGACCTGCCTCTTTAAAAATTTAGTGAATCTTGTTCAAAACTTGTTTTAAAAAGGGGCGAACGGCAACTGGTTTACAATTTTTAACTGTTTTAAATAAGTTGAAGCTGTGCAACACTGCACACTTGCTTTTTACCATGTGGTCGCCTGCTAACTTAAAATTTCAAGACTCCCAATTCTAGTTTACTCTGGAAGCAGAAAATTGTGAAAGCGGAAATTGTTTGATTTTGAAGTGTAAATTTTGTGGAGAATATTAAAGTTAGCAAATGACCACACTTAGTTGCTTTCTAAGGACGATACTAACTTCAAGGGTTTCCTATGTTATAGTTTGACTAATTTGCATAAAGTCCTGTTTCGTAAAGATGCTGTATCATGAAGGAGAAAGGCGGCGGAGAAAGGAGCGGTTTCTTGCCAAAAAGTGCATAAGTGAAATCGATACAAGGGAAAGATATGGCGGGGAGAATTGCAAAGGTTCCCACGCAAGGGAAGGGCTCTTTCTGCCATATGGGCCCTTAAGGCTCCCTTTTCCTTAGCCCTTTTTTCTAAGGGCTCTTTCCTTGAAGGGCTCCTCCAAAAATTGATCTTTGAGATTAAGGGAAATTAGTCCCAATTACTTTTCTTTCCTCTCAATGGAAATCTCATCATCAGTCATTTTAAAAGTCCAGCAGTCACTCAATTGATAATTGGGCAGCGGGGGTGGGGCGACGTGCTGGAGAGACAGTTGTCACTCTCACGACGACAAGGAGAGGGGCCTTGGACAAGGGCCGGACAAAGGGCTCCATTCACTGATTGTTAATAAAAATGAATTTTTGTGATTGGTCGAAAAGGGCCCGTAGATGATGATGGTGAGCATGACAAAGATGACAGAAAATTATTAGGAGACAAAAAGAGAGGACGGTTCCCACGACTTAAGAATTTGTGCTCTTTTCCCTTCCCACCCCCTCGCCTCCCTCCCCTTGATTCACGTCAAAATCATTCAGTTCTTTCACCCCGCACCCAAGACGTAAAAAAAACGGATTGAGAACCTTTTTTCTAATTTAAAAAAAAAAAATTCTACTTTTTCCTGTTTCAAAACAGGTGAATCTCACAAAACTGGTTCAGATCAACCTTGCTTCATAATTTTCCACGCGTGCGCCAAACGTGACCCCTTCAAGGTTCGACTTGCCCCAATTCGGCTTTTGTTTACTTTTAAAGGGTCCAAAAAAACGTTTTAGGTTGACAATTTCCGTGCACCGTTCCGTTCAATACTAATTGTGCATTCACAATTATCAAAATATACACCCCACCCTTCTTAATTGGTGGGGCAAATTTCAACAGGGTTGGTTTTGGGGGTGAATTTGAAGTTTTAGGGTATTTTGTTGTCGATTTCTTACTTTTTGAAACATATGAGGTGATTTTTAATTTTGAAAACTAATTTTTAATTTCGGGGGCGAATTCGAGGGGGTTGATTTTTGGATTTTAGAGTATTGGGGAGATTTTTTATTTCGAATATTGATTTTAAATTTTTGGCGGTGAGTGCTTAGGGGTTGATTTGCAGTTTCTAGATTATTTATGGGATGTTTAATTGTGGGGGTTAATTGCTAAATTCGGGGGTAGGTGCTTGCGGGGGTGGACATTATTAGTGGTTATTGGCCTGACCGGAAGTAGCCCCCCCCCCCGCCCCCAAAACAGATCTACAAGATCTGCAATGTTTCTTTGTTTGGAGATGGAATTCTGTGCCAGAATTACGCATGGAAGTGCCTGGCGTGAGTGCGTTGATGAGGAGCGTAGTTGAGGCGGAACGGTGCCTTCGTGAGGCTCCTGCCTCGGCATGGGACAGTGGGCACTACTAGGTGGGGACCGATCTGCAATTACGCTCAGGAATCGTTAATGATCGAAACTGCATGAGAACTGTTCTAAGCCCGAGTGGAGTGGCTTCGAATCCTACCTTACGCTTCACTTTTTTTTTTATCTCTGGGTAGGAATCAAAAGCAAAATAGATCTTTATTAAGTTAAGTCGAAAAAAATGGAAGGGAGCTTCAATCCACATCCGCTCACCCATAAATTCCCTCTTTTTGTTGTCCTTAAATTACAATAAAGCTAAAAATCAAGTTGAGGATCTTCTCGAACAGGGTTTGCGATTTTATGGGTTTTTAATGTAGTCCCGGGGTGCAAAAAATTAGCCCCCAATGTCATCAAGAACCCCTTTGAATTGACTTATTTTCAGCAAAGAGGAAAAAAGCTACATTTGAACTCTAACTAACCACTTTAGTAGTTAACATTAAAAATTTAATTATAAACAATATTATTTACTCTTTTTGCCTAATATTTGAAATAAATATTAGGTTAAGTAGTATTACTTAAGTGATAAATTTAAATTAATACTACAAAATTTTATTATATCGAGCTTGTTTTGCCAGAAATGGTTCGTTGGGGCGCTAAATTTGAATTGAAACACTTATTAATGTCCAGAATGTTGGGGGGATAGTTTTGGCAAACCCTGCCTACCCTTCATACCTGCTTAAAAATCAAGTTCCTTTTTTCTGGTCGTTCCTCCTGCTTAATACAATTTGTTTGAAGCCAGTCGAGCGGAACTGATTCCTTTCCGTTTCCTTACGATCATCCCTCACTTTCTTGCTCACTTTTTGCCCTTCAAATCTACCGCCACAAAATACCCAATCATTCAATTCTACCGCCCCAGCGCCTGCGCCTTGTCACCCCTAACCAACCGCAACGATTCTTGTTGACCTTCCCGCATCGGCTGTCACTTACCGCAGAAGAGACATGTGTCAGATTAAAGCCACAATAGGAGCACGTAGTCTATTGTCTTCTAATCAGCCTTTTTTTAAAAGAGGACCTTTTTCTCCTTTTTTTTTGTTTATTTAAAAAAAATGTCTTTTTTTAAATAAGTTTCCCAAGCCTGATCATTGAAGTGTGAACTTCACCCCCATCTTCATGAAGCCATGTCCATTTAAACAGGGTGAGTGGTCCCCCCTCCCCCGAATATCTACCCCCTCCTATCTAAATTGGGGGGTGGGGAGAGAAAAGAAGCACGAATTTTGAAAAAGATAATTCGATATTCACAATAACGAAAAAGGAAATAGAAAAAAATGCTTTCCGCTCCTCTGCAGAGGCTAAATGTTTCACGTTCCGCCTAATGGACACAATAAATTTGTGTGTGTGTGAGATCTTTGTCTGCCAGCAGACGAGAATGGACGGGGATTAGAATCTGGTGGGTTCAGTGAGTCGAGACGGAGGGGTGGGGCGGGGGTGGTGGGGCCACGACGGTGGCTGCGGTGGATTGGCTCTTTGCCTTTTGATGGAGGATGTGATGGAATCATGCTAGGTGACGTGCAGGGAAGCTATTACTGCTTCCGCTTCTTAAGGCAAAACAATTGATGCGAGACGAGGGAGCGCTCGCGTTTATTTTGGAAGAATTTCTTGTGCATTTTAAAGATTGGGAAGAAGTCGGGCAATTTAGGGCAAAAGCACTTCCTTTTGAATCTCGGCTCCCCACCACCCCCGCCCCCACCGAAGGTCGTAAATCTCTCCACCACCACCCAAACAATGACCCTCCCTCTGCTGCTCCTTAAGTATACATTTCACAATCAAAAATTCTGGAAATATAATCCTATCGACATGGTTCGAGTACCTCCGAAATAAGAAGTCCTCAAACGCTTTGCTCTGAGGAGTATCAAGAGCCAAACAAGCCCGTCCTGAGAACGGAGGACTTTGATTCATCTCCTTAGGGAGGGCTTGTTTGGCTAGTATTTTAAAAATATATTTTATTTTATATTATATTTTAATATTATATTTAGTATTAAGTGTAAAATTTCATTATTTATTATCTCTACTATTTCGGCCGTCGTGGTCGTCTGCTAGTTGAATTTTACCCACTCTTTTAAATCCCAGAACGTAAGATAAGACAGTAGTGGGAAATTATGAAAAATTTTCAAGCTAGAAGGTGACCACAAGGTACATTTAGGTACAATTTTAACGACAATTTCTCTCATTCGTTGATGAGGATGGAAAAGAGGCACTCTCAACTGAATGGAGGATATCCTCACGAAGGCCCTCTACCATGAAACCAAATCAAATCTATTATTGGTACAAAACTTTTTATATTTTCCAAAAACCTCCTGTCGCAGCCCTTAAGTTTTTTTTTTAACTTTTATAAATTTAGCTTTATGGGAAAGATCAGGACGAGGAGACAAAGGGAGATCTCAGTAGGAGACAAGGAATGAGTTACCTGTTCGAATTGAACAAGTACCCGGGCCCTCAGCTGCCTGAGCCCTTAGCCTGGGCCCTTACCCCAAGTGCATCAAGGGTAACTCTAAACCCTTTTTACCCGTCGACGGACCCCCGCTGGGTCAGTCGTTCCGGTTGGTCACCTTCCGATGATTTCTTACGTGCACTTCCCTTGCATCCTATAAATTTAATTTCCCCCGCTCTCAAAAGTCCTTCAAAATATTATTTACTGCAGATGACCCTGTTTGAAGAAATAAAAAAAACTTCTTTTTTTAAATTCTAAAATCGTAGGGTATCGTGTACTCAATCTGACGAGATTTGGTGATTGAAAATCCAAACACGAAATCTAAACTTTTTATTTAAGCCTAAACTCTTTTTTTTAAACATAAACCCTTTTTTTAAACATCCACTTTTTCAAAGCATTTGTTTTTTGATTTTCAAGGTCAGAAAAAGGGGTACGAAATGAATGGAGGCAATAAAAGCCTTGGAAGGACGCATTACAATGAGAATTACTTCGTCATGTTGGAATGGCGTTAATTTGTTTAGTTTCGAGTGATGATTTTGGGTGGTTCGGAATTGGGCTTCCAAGGGCCCAGGAGCCCTTCAGTGGCCCATGAAAAAAGAGGCCCTTCGAGAAGGGCTCCCTCACAGAATGACAGTGCACTACAACAAACGGCTCAACTGGACTGTAGTGAAGCCCTTGGACAGGTACTTCTTTGATTTAAAAAAAAAAGGTGTTGAAAGAAAAAAAAGAAATTTCTTCGAGGTGGTAAAATTCAAAAAGCCACTTTTTTTAAATGACTTTTTGAATCATCGTAATTTCTCACACATGTACAAATGGGGTAATAGGGAACAGTGACTCCTTCCTGTTCCTCCCGTGAGAGTCAAGGTGTTCCGAGCGTTTCAAAACCGACTGCTAAAATCTGAAGTGAAAATTATGTCAATCGGAGACCTATTTAGGTGAAAGTTGGCCTACTTTCTCCTTGAATTTTCACATGTTACTCTAATGTGCTATATATGCACTTCTGCTTGGGAGTAGGACAGTGGCAGTGACAGTTGCACTTTGCGTTCCTAGCAATCTTTATGAAAGGCTCTGTACATTGGAATAAAAATCTCTACTCTCCCACCTCAATTTTTATTATCTGGAGAGACATCAATTGATCAAACACTTTGTCGCCTCTCTTGTCCATTATTTCATTAGGGACGCTGAAGTCGCTTGTATTATTTATTAGAAGAGGATTGAGAAATCGCTGATTCATGAGGGGGGGGGTGCTATTGTGGCCGGGGGAGGGGAGAACAGCGTTCTGACAGAAAATCATGACTTAATGCTCCATAACTTTAGACAGAAGGGAAATGATTAGATCTGGAAAGCAAACGGTGGTGGTTCAGTTGAAGGGAATAAGGCCCTCAAAAGACCAATTTCGAAAGTTCCCTTCGTCAGGGCCCCTTCCCCAGCCCTTAATCCTTCGATACCCTTTGCTACCAAATTAAGTTCGCCGTGAACCGCCGCGGCGGCCACCTCACCTCACGATCATCATCATTATCATCACTTCTCCAAAACCCACGGTTCTTCTGAGCAACGGTGGAAGTTTCTGAAACTCGGAAACGACTATGGCTCCTTTATGGGCTCAAACGACCAAAGTTCAAAGTTTGAAAAACCTTTTGTTTTGGCGAGAGCTTCATAATTTAAAACAAACGGTCTTAGAACTTGAAAACTTTAAAAAAAAGAAAATGTTACCGAAATGATCATGATGCGCTACTTTTTTTAAAAAGTGAGAACATGGCAATTTTTTTGAAAAAGGACAAAAATACATAACCACACAAATAAAACCCACATTTTTAATTTTCTACATACCGTTGAACAAATTTCAAGAAATCTTGCAAAGTTCTGAAAATCATTTTTAGAAAAGAAATGATTGTATATAATTTTTTAAAATAATTAAATAGCTTATCCGAAATTTTCAAATTAAGACTTTATTTCTGTATCATATAAATTCAAAAAATCAATCAATTTCAATTTGTGAAGTTTTACTGAAATAAATAACGATCGCGTTTTGCTTTTACAAAGAAGGCGTAAATTGTAATTTTCTGAGTTCCAAAGGCTGCTAATTACATGGGGTAATATGAGAAAACTTACGGTAAGAGTCGTGCTGGTTAAGTTACCAGGAGCTCCAAATGCATATTCCCTTCCTTATGAATATTGCGGGACTTTTTAAATTGGAATTGATATGAAGGGAAGGAAGATGAAGAGAAATAGAGTAATAATAATTTTCAACTATTTCTTCCCCTATCCATATCCTTCAGATATCCCACAAAACTTTTCCCTGCGCCTTCCCTCGGATAAAGATAAATTTTGATAAATGCTCTTTTGAAATTCAGTTTTTACTTTTATTCAAAATTATTCCCTCCTTTTCCCTTCTGTCACTTGTCAGTGACTCCTTTTATCCCAACCCCTCCCCACCCCGCCACAGTTCAAGAAACCACAAGCATTCAAACAAAAGTTTCGGGTTTCATTAAAATCTTGAACAGATTTTTCAAAAAAGTTCAAAAATGTTTGGAAAAGTTTTTTTTATGGTAGGGGTTATCCAAGACGTTTCAAATCCACAAGTGTGAGAACGGCGTTGTTTGAATAATCGTCCCAAACGGAGACAATGGGGGGAGAGCACGGGCGAATCGTATTGATTCAAATTTTCCCTCTCCTTTCTGCAGCCCCCCCCCCCCCAACTTGCTTCACACCGCCCCCTCTTTAGAAGATGCAAACTTTCTCCCACTTTCTCCTTCTAGGATTTCTCCCTAATCAACCCAAATCCGGCTAAACTGTCCAAACAAGACATCCGGCTCCTTTTCTCTGTCTCGAATCGAAACGCCTGCCACCATCTCTTTGACCCTTTTCTTTGCCCTGTCCCAACTACTAGTACCGTAAAGTTCCAAAGAATGACCCCGAAAAGCAGCCCCCCAAAAACTTCAAATAAGTCAAGCCTAGTCCAAGTTTTGTGGAAAATGACTTAACCTTGACTAAGCAGTACCGTAAACTTCCAAAAATTGCCCTAATACTATAAGAGCCTCACAGAATATCTTCTTCTGAGCTTCAAACTAAAAATTAGAGTTTAACTTTTGTGGAAAATCTCTCTAAAAATACCGTAAATTTTTAGATAGAGGTCATTTTGGTTTTTATACTTCGAGTTTATTGAACCATTTTCTGAAAATTAAAAAAAATCATAATTCAAAAACAAAAACGGCGCATGCATCTAATTTTCTCACTAGGTTTACAATGACTTTTACTGAGGATGTCACCTGAGGTGAGAAAGAGAGAAAGCTGACAGAAGAAAGGGCTCTATTTGGAGCCTTACGGTAACTTCCACTTTCGAGACGACCTTATGTTGGTTTTTTATCGTTCCTTCAAAAGCTTGAGAGAGAATTAATTAGATGAGTCTTTGAGAGGCCTTGGCGGCGCATACGGAATGAAAAAAAAATCTTAATTGTCTCCTCTTGAATTTGTTATAAATTCAAAAAAAGAGCAGCTCTCTTCCATTTGACTCTTTTCGGGTTTTATGGCCTCTATTCGGATTTTACAACCCGTTTCCTATGGGGCGATTCAACGAAAAGAAGAAAAAAAAAAAAAAA
>VYYI01002517.1:0-14650 GCA_021029175.1 Bilobella aurantiaca | reverse complement strand
GGTTGGAAGTTGGAGAAGGGGTTGGAAAGTTGGAGGTTGGAAGTTGGAAGTTGGAGGTTGGGAGTTGGAAGTTGGAAAAGGGGTTGGAAAGTTGGAGGTTGGGAGTTGGAAGTTGGAGGTTGGGAGTTGGAAGTTGGAGAAGGGGTTGGAAAGTTGGAAGTTGGAGGTTGGAAGTTGGGGAAGCAGTTGGAAAGTTGGAAGTTGGAGAAGGGGTAGGAAAGTTGGAAGTTGGAGGTTGGAAGTTGGCCGAAACTATGCCCATCTCTGTATAACATTATAAATAATATATAACTCGTATTTGTGACTTTAAACATAAGCATGAATGCTGGATGGCTCTTGTGCGCGACCAGTGGGCAGTTTGGCAGGGTAGCCAAACAAGACTGGTTATTTTTTGAACTCTTTCCAATAAGATAACTTTTGATGTTAAACATACACAATAATTGACAATAGCTAGATAAGCTTCTTGTATGTCAGTAGAACGAATAACTTAAAATCTTAGGGCAAAACATTAAACATTATTAATTTGTCTATATAACCTAGTAATTTCTTGAATTATTGTAAACGCTTGCTTTACGTAAAAATAACGCAAATATTTTTTGCGTTTACTAAACTAAGTTTACTAAATACAAGTCTAATACATGTGTAATATATAGGTTAACTTACCTCATTTCGGTCCACAATCGATATTCCGACATATACGTTCTCGAACAATGATATCTGTTCGCCGCTCAAGGTTTGACCTATACTGACGACATCGCTTTTAGGAGTTCCGCGTGCGTTTGATATCATGGTATAAAGTGTTTTTACGACTTCTTGTGCAGGATAAATGCCATTTTTGCTTAAAATACTTGCAGTAAACCCGTCTTCAACTCCTTTCACAAATGCCGTATACTCTTTATTGCTTGAGGATAAAAGGGCGTTAGATAACTTCTTTGCTTGAAAATTAATCTATAAAACACGATGTGTACTTATTATGACAATGGCCTAATACAGAACTATAACAGTATATTTTGAATTAAAAAGTTTGTAAAACAAAGCTTACCGCCGTTTGAGTTAAATTATTTACTTTGGGAATGTCGAGATTTAGGGATTGTGAAAAGTCCATGAGTTTCCCCCTCTTTGTTAAAAACACAACAACAAATCTGCTACAGTCACGAGCGAAACCAATAGTTATGCTTTTGGGCTTCTCCTTGTACATCTATTGTATGCATAGAAATCAATAAAGTCTTTACTCGCGGCAGTCAATCCAGAGTCACTTACTTGTATGGAAGCGTAGTCAATTCCGTTTTGAATGATGACAGAGTTTTCATCAAGAACCATGAAAGTCTGATTCATATATTTTGGTATGTTCTGAAATTTGCCGTTCTTAATTGATGTAAGAGCTTGTTTTACGGTTTCAGATACTTGATCAGCTTTGTTTGCAGTTTGGGGCCAATAGTTTGAACGGATGAATGTCCATTGGTAATCGTTCAAAGTGATTCCAAAACCAGACTCAACAGTCTCCTTGTTCAAAATTAGGTTGGCTATATCGTCAGCTTCGTGTGGTTGTTCTGGATCGTCAAGCCTTAACTCTACGAGTGAATCCAGATCAGAATGTAGTAGATTCATACACTGAACAAACTGGTCACTTAGAATAGGTTTAGGCGAAATGAGTATGATTCTAAGCTTCTGCTTTTTATCCCTTGTCGTAAAGGCAACAAACGAAATGCCTATGCCCTGAGAAGATTTTCGTAGTAACTAAAATAGTGAAAAATGTACTTTTAGTTATAATTGAAATTGAAAATTCTTGTGACGAACAGATCATCAAGTAAAATTGGCAGTGTTATCGACTGTGCTGGCAGTGTCCTCTTGCTCCTTGCAATCAGACTCAAAAGAATTCTCTAGAAGAGCTCTAATGCTCTGCGTTACTGTATGGCAATTTTGCCATATTTATAAGCTACAAGTCTTAACCCGCACCGATGTGTATTCATCATGATTTGGTCAACGTTTTTTTAATTGAGTTCAGTGAAAGGAAGCGTGACGGTGCACAGCACAGGTTCCTAACTTTTCGGCTTTCTTCCCAAATATATAAATTTAGAGTCTAAATTTTTGTCTATTATAACTTGTAGTATCTAGGTAAGTGTATTTCAATCTCTATAACGTAAGGTCTTACATGTGAAATTGCAGCTATAATAAAATCCAAATACTTTTAATCTAAACGGCTCAAAATATATCGTATTCTTTAACTGTTTATGCTGAATTTTTAGCTGAGCAGTAAATGCATAACATGCTACTATCACGTACAATAAAAATGCCAATATTGTTCAATGGAATTTGTGGTAAACACTCTAGCTTGTTGCAACACGACGAGTTGTAGGTAGTATAGTTCGTTAATTTATTCCTGGAACGTCCAAGAGGGGGACGTATAGTTCAAAAGCGTTTATTTCTTTTGCTCATATTCTAAAAGATTAGGCCATAAAGATAACAACAGTGTTGTAGAAAATTTGTCAAATATTAGCTACAGTTGCCGGTAGTTGGGTTATGTATTGTTCTTCAAGCTAATCCAGATAACTCTTTCTTTCAGTAACCTTTACCATTACTTCTTCAAATTTCGTAACCTGTGACTTGTTTTGACGATGGCTTACGTCGAATGTCAAGTAAGCAATTGATTAATAGCTTTTTAAACGCGGCTCACCTGGGAAACTGCAGCTAGACTTAAATCAATTTCGTCATCGCATGCGACTGGCTCAAAATATTCGGAATTTTTTTTTTGTTTAAGTGCAGTCGCGTTAGCTGAGCTATGTAGATCCAACTCGCTAAGATCTTTAACGAATTCAATCGCTAGTTGAATTGCCAACAAATTTGTGATCGTCACGCCCTGCTTTGCGCATGTCCATGAGATTGATGCAAGAATATCTCTGTACACATCGAGTTCGATTGCGATAGCTCTCTCAACGCCATAGATCCGCATATTATGTGCATAGTCATTGGCAACAAAGTTTAACTGAAATATTGCCGGATAAAATTTCGGTGAATATTATATTGGTAACACAGTAGCATAAACATATAACTTTTCCTCAAACTAAAAATTTTAGCAAACATTTTTATAGTAATAATTATGCTGCGGATAAATCTACGTTACTAACCAGGAGTGCCTCTGAGGTGTTTATTTTTGCAAAATCTGAAACTGCGGTGATAAATTTAGCATGTCATATAATAATTTTTCAAAGTAGTCTCCTTTCGCAATGCTCAAAATTAAACAAGATAATTAGCAATCTTAAGAGAATTGTGGTAATTTCTAGTAAGATTTGCTCTTGAGTTTTCAAGTTTTCTCTCATCTCTTCTCTTTTGCTCTTCTGAATTGTGAATGAGTAAGGAAAAACTTGAGAGAAAGTGAAAACCGAATGTGCAAACCTCATAATATTACATCACATTTCTCTCTAAATATCCATCTAGAATCTCAAAATTTAGGTATTGCAATTAGACACTATGCTTAAAAATTATTATTTTGTTAGTATAATTTAATGTGAGATTTTCAGATTTTTCGAAAATAAACACCTCAGAGGCACTCCTGGTAAGTTTAAGTTAACAAAGAATCATTTACAAAAGTCCATGTCCCATGTGTTTCACGACGTAACATATTCAGCGTAATCGTTTATCTTATCCTAATGATTACCCTAATGGAATATATCTGCTAATTAAAAATTAGATGATATATTAAAATTTAGAAATTTAGATTGGCATGGAGGAGTTAGACTAAGTGCCTTTTTGCATTTCATTTACGTTCTTTCTTTCTTTGCAGTTAGTACTCTCGCTTGCCAGTATTCTAAGAATTGTTATATTAGTTATGTATTACCGCAAGTGACATTGAACGATTCAGGGGTGACAGATGTGGTAAGGTTTTATGAAAGTCTCTTCGAATCATATCAACTGTATCCAATAACTCTTCATGTTCGGGTTCAATTGATAATTCAAAACAAACAAGAAGAAGCAGTTTTTTCCTTATTTTATCTATACCGCTCCAAAAATGCACTTTAGAGGCATTTTTGATTTGCGTGAAGTCATCTCCAGCAATGCGCGCTCGACCGATTGTGAAAACTTGAGATTCAATTCCAACCCACTCCGGAATTGGGACAACAATATTTTCATTAGAAGACATTAAATTTATTCTTCGTATCATATCCTCAAATATGTTTCCTTTTATAAAGCCATCAGTTCCGTTTTTTATGTGAAAAAAGAAAATTAACGGCTTTTCCCAATGACCCACTCCGATGCCCTCGATGACGTTTTCCATTTCCGGGATTTTATTTAGTAGATCTCTCCCAATTACACCTACTGACTCATTCTATAGTTAAAAGGCACATTATAACGCTACAACATATAGTTTGTGTTTTCTTTTAATTACAATGTAGAGAAGTCTTACTTGAAATTCCGCTTTGATACTGTTCCCTTCACTATCAACTACTTGCGATCTAATGGTTTCCAGGCATGTACTCCATTTGTTTGTTTTGAGAATAGATGGACTCAAAGTTGAAATAATCACAACAACGGCTAAGTTTACACCTTGGATAACAGAGATGGTTATATCTGATGTTGTAAGCATCTATAAAAGTTAATTTAATAATCAGTAGAATACTTAAGATGAGTTACGAGTATAAGCGATGTATGTGTTTTAATTACGTTTGTAAAACCTCATCATTTTTATATTAAAATATAAAGTCATTATGCATGCTGAAAGCACCGATTTTTACTTGCTCTTAACATTCATTGTTGGATTCCAAACTGTCTTTTGATTTTTTCTTAAATTTTTTGCTTAAACAGACTTCAAGGAAGTCTGTTCTTGCAAACTACCCTTAAACAACCTTGTTTCTAGGCCTGAATTTTCCGTTTCACGAGCTTACGGTGCGTGTTGCACTTGCAAACACTTAAAATTAAAAATGCAGACCTAGAGACCTGATTGGTTTTCTAGAGTACACCTATCCAATGTCGGGCTTGTTTTGACATATATTTCATTATTAAAACGTTTTTAACACGTACTCTAGTACTAATCATTTGTTTTTTTAAATAGTTTTTTCTTATGCTTTTTGACATTTGCCTAGGGCCTGGTCAATATTTGTATGCGCTAGTGAGTGTGGGAGGGTGGTCTCGGCCTGTTTAGTTGACTGGGAAGTTCCTAGGCCTGAAGCTTATAAACTTTCTGCTGGGCAATGAACGTGGGGTTGACCACCGAGGAGCCTCTTGCTTAGGCAGAGGCTAAGCACCACCTTACACATACTGACCCATCTTCAGCCTCCACGACTGCAACTTTAATGGCCTCCACTCATCACAACCACACCACCAATGTTTTCTGTGCTAGTTACTGTGCTGTTGCCGGGATTAGACCTCGTCACCTACCCAAGTTAGGACAAGGGTCCTAATCCCCCGGACTACGGGCCGTGGGTCTTCCTTTATAGTTAATAAATTT
This sequence comes from Bilobella aurantiaca, assembly GCA_021029175.1. Lineage (NCBI taxonomy): Eukaryota > Metazoa > Arthropoda > Collembola > Poduromorpha > Neanuridae > Bilobella > Bilobella aurantiaca. Next base: position 9,207 of record VYYI01002517.1, on the reverse strand, counting down.
TCACTATTGTACAAAAATGTAAAATTTGTCTAAATTATTCTGGTACTAAAGATATTTTAATTTTACAAATTAGTAGTATTAGTGGTGGGTTGACCAGTTAATTCAATATATTTATCAAAGTTAGATTGTTTCAGAAATTTGCGATTTTAGATACTGGAGGAACTGTGGAATTTTAATACATTAAAATTTTTTAAATTCCAATGTTTGGCGAAAATTGCTTGAAATTGCATTAACGGGAATCTCTTGTCAGTTATTTTTAAATTCCAGCTTAATTTGTGCGGTGTTTTTGTATTTCACTAAGGCTAACTTACAGGTCTTATCAAACAAAAACTTTTGACACGTTAGCTTTATTAGCGCAACTTACAATTAAAACTGTTTAATTCTAATTAGTATAGTACTAAATAACCACCGGTAATTTGTTAAATTAACGGACAAGATTATCAGTAGAATTCAAGCCCCAACCGCCTTTGTGTATTTACCAAATATACCTGCAGTTTTCCTTATAATCAAAGAATAATTTCTAATAATAAAAAATTAACGTAAATAACAAATAAATAATGTGTTTCAATTCTCTGACAAACTAGTGTGATTATCAGTTATGTTTTGTTTTCACGTGGTTTACCAGATACAGGTCCACAGAAGACAGCTTATTCAATTTGTATTTTTCTCTTTTATCCAGCATGCTTGGACTTAGCACAGATAATTGCTGTTCATTCCATACAGATTCAATTTGCTCAATCGCAAATTGAACAGTCTCGGCAACAGAAATTGGTGGACTGTTGACTTGGACGAATGTGGCAAAATATTTAGCCCCTTTTAGCATTCCGGAAATCCCATGGCTTGGTTTTGAATTTTTAGAAATGCCCGTTGGGTTCCGTTTTATTTGACTAAAAATGAACGCAGCCAGGCTACTCGCCAAATCGAAGCCAAGCAACTATATTCAAATTTATATTCTTACATATTTCAAATAAATTTTAATTAACTAATTTCAAAAATACGCTATTCCTTACCCCTATGGGACAGTTTGCCGCTGAAGGAAGATCTGTACCGAACCACTTATTGCGAAATATGTTGACTTTTAATAATGCATCAGTAAAGTTTGAGCGAGCTGCTGGTAGTAGCTTGTATAATATTACTGTCACAGTCACGTTACTTTTTGTGTTTTCACTACTGCTGAATATAAGACCTATTGTGTCGGCCATTGTAAGCTAATAATGAGAATCATATTTTTTACATCAGGTAGTACTTTTTATATAACAATAACCATACATGTTGAAAATCCAACCATGAAATATGGTCACGAATCACAACAGCTTCAAATGAGTTTTTCATTTGATCGTAAATTCCCCAATTTTCGAAATTTAATGGAGACTCGGTCCAAGCATTTTCATTCTTCAGGATGTCTGCAAGTAATATTTCTTCCTTTGTCATGCCCATCGGATTTTGATTTTCGAATATTTCAACTCTTGCAGTGTAGGGTAAAGCACAATATTCCATGCTTACATCACTTTGGAATAACATTCCGAATGCTGTTACACTGCCAGCTTTTTGCTTAGCGGTTTCCACAATGTTTACATAGTTGCTTGCAACTGAGTTGGCAAAATCGCTTGCCTGTTTTGAGATAATGAATCGATTAGCGTTATCATCTTTATTAACTAGTGTCAACTACTTTATGTTTTCGTTCTGTCTGTCTGTCCGTCCGTCCGTCCGTCCGAGTAGCCATGTTATCTCAGGAACTACTCAACATATCTCAAATTTGTTTTCGGATATAAGTTCCTTGAAATTCGGTCCAGTTCAAGTTGGTCTTTGTTTGACCGAAAGTGACCACCTTAGTGGTCAAAGGTCAAGGTCAAGTAAATCACTCCATGACAACATGAAAACTGACCCCTACAAAAATTGTCCATCTTATAAAGGGGAACGACATTTGTAAAAGACACTTTTCTTTGTAATTCTTTATGACCAATAAAATGACCCCTTGATCTCAATAAAGTTTAAAGTTCAAACTCTAGTTGGGCATGAAACAAAAAGTTTTGAAGGTCCTTATGACCCTGAACCCCCTTCACCGAGGAATGACCCCTTGACTCAAAATGACCTTTCAAGGTCCAACTCCAGTTTTGCATAAAGCAAAAAGTTATTATGGTTTTAAAGACTAGAGAGTCTCCCTTATTGTTCCGGAAATGAGCCCTTGACCTCAACATGGACCATCATGGTGAAACACTCTTTTTGCATCAAACAAATGTTATGATGGTTCCGATGACCCCCGTGGCTTCCCTAAACATGGAAATGATCCTTTCGCCTCAAAATGACCTTTGCATGAAACAAAGGAGTTACGTTTCCGATGACTCTAAAGCCCCTTAATAATGAAACGATCCCTTGAACTCGAAATCTTAAGGTCACGCCGGTTTTGCATACAACAAAAATTTATTAGTATTGATGATACCAGGGTCCCTGCGCTTAAAATTGCAGCAAAGGTCAAACAGTGCTGTTATTTTCTACCTTATTAGAAAATTTTGAAAAATATCTCAATCCATTTCTTGAATTATTCTAATATTCATTATAATTTTTTTTTACCATTCCTATTGACACTACTTGGTTCTACCGTTTTACCACGGTTCTAGAAACTTAAATTTCAAATTTCGTTTCTAAACCAATTCAAGGATCTACTATTCTACCATGTGAAATATTAAATGAGCTCAAACTTTCTACAAAAGCAAAACCATTTTTTTTTGAAAAATTGCACTTTAACAATGTTACAAAGCACAACAAATGTTATCGTTATGTAAATAAAGAAACGTTGTACTAAGAAGCTGCCAGCATAATTCATTGATTTTTGTTAACAATTAAAATATGGTATTTTCGACCTATCTACTGGCATACGGTTAAATAAAAATTGTTTACACAAAATTCGAAATCAATAACTCTGCTTCAAATGCGATTGTCGTTTGTGAAATACACTTTTGCAAAAACTCAACAAGTTAACCAATATGATTAGCAGAATCATGCATCAATTACATGTGATAATTCAAATTTTCTCGCTTGACATTTGCATATTTATGTATTTGGCATTGATTTATTTTTCCTATATCTTTCTAAACGTTTCCTTTTAATTTCACTTCCAATGGGTTTTCTGAGCAAATTATTTGTGCATACACACCAACACACCAATGTCAGGGTGGGTGTGCAGACAGACGTCCAAGAAAGTATTCCGTTAATTTTTATTTTGCCTTGCTTTAAAATACTAAATACCACAAGTTGAATCTAATTTTTGTACATATTTGAGTACAAGTATATTATAATAACCAAATCGGCACTCAGGTGGCAATTCTTGTCTTTTTTTAATTCTTATTTAACTAAGGTCTTTTAATATTAAAGGTACGTTGGCATAATTAGCTATTTTTGGAAAAGTAAATGTTTCAGCATCAAAAGCTAGTCAAGTTGTTATGAAAAAATAAAAAACTAAAATAGCTCAAATCGGTTGACATTCAGCGTTCGAGCATGGTCATGAAAAGTAAAAAAAAAAAGCCGACTAACTTGTATGGAGCTATTTTCGGTGACAATTTTCTTCCTCAAAATTTTCCAAAATCAATTATATCATTAAAAATAATTTAGATAAAGTTGGAGGAAATAATTTTAATTTTAAGTAAATATAAGTTCAAAAATTTTAGGGAACTCAGCCATTCGATACAGTTATTTCGGCTTAGCCACGTCCAAGCTCAACTAATTTGTTACTAAATTACAATGAGGAATTCTTTTTAATGGTTTTTTTTTTATAAGAGCTTTTATGGTTCCACTTAGGAGTAAATGGAGAGGTCCAGACCGCCATATTACTCTCGTACACGTCTCAGCCAAAGGTGATGCTTGTTGAACCCGGAAGCGAAGAACAATAAGTCGAGGTAACATTTTTTTGTAAACGGCAGAATCTTTTTAACGTTGACCTTCGGTTAAAATATCGGCCTCGTTTTTAACGATATTTCCCAAACAGTTGGAGTTTGTGAGCGAATAGAACAATGTTAATTGGCAAGAGGTCTCATTTTGCAATGGTTCAACTGGGAGGTCAAACATTTAACCAGCATAAACATAGGGTTTTTCTATTCACAATTAAACCCCCCTTGCAAGGGTACATTACAGTACGGAACACGCGGATCAGGGCAAGTACTTTAGCAAAAATTTTAGCTGCATTATACGCGTTCCATTGTTTTGCATTTTATATAATTTATAATTGCTTATGGAACATATACACGTGAAAAGCAAAAGGGGGCACTTACTTACAAACAAGTGTATACAACCTGCATTTTTGAAAACTACTAATTTTGCCTCACATGAAAAATTATTGGCTTCACTTTATCTTAACTTTTGTTAGCATTTAACTAATTACGATTTGTGTTAATGCAAGATAGTTCACTTATGTGCAATAATCAGCCTCAAAAATTCTGTGAGATAGCAAAGCAATAGCGTGTTGATTGAACCTCTTTTGGTATAAGAGGCACCGTGGTCTCCTGGTAACACGAGCAACCTTACTTTTTGCTTTGCTCGGGATCGAATTACGGTCTACACTTTTTTTCTCCAAAACTCCTTAATTTTGAATTTACCTATTCGCGCACAGCCCCGTAAGGAATTAAAAAAAAATTGAAAATTATGTCACTTGCACATACGTAGATCGCCGTAGCTAAATTTCGGCTAAAGTACTTATAACAGTTTGGTAAACACCGTGTATAAGGCTTGTCCTGTTCCGCGTCTTCCCTCTTGTAATGGTCGTCCCTTGTAAGTACCTACGAGCTGGCCCCAAATCCCTTCAGTTTAAACATACTAGCCCCTCGTCGTATCAAATCAAGAAACTGACCCCTCATTCTTTGCAAATTGGCTCCTCAAACCCCAATCCTCGACAAGCTGGCTTCATCATCTGAATTTTGAGAAACTGGCCTCTAAGTAGGCGGTGTTGGCATAGTGGTGTAGGGTGTCTATCTCTCTCCACTAGCCATCGTGAGAACAGGGGTTCAAATCCCACGATCAGTTACAAAAAGTCTTTGCTGTTGATTTTCCCCTAAAAGAAATTGCCTTGCCTCTGACCTTGATTATGCCCGTATCTCCGTGATTAGGCATACTCAGACAGAGGATATGAAAATTTCCCGATAGGTTTCCCAGCAGTCTTTGTCAGAATTGAGAAGACTGCCCTCATTTGCATAGATGACAATATCTAGGCTAATGAGTCCTTCTCCCTACCACATCCCTACCCTTCCTTTCATGTTGACCATCCGCTCTGCGGGAATGTCAAATAACGCTCCTTTACCTTTTCTACTGGCCTTTCATTTCTTTAGATCTATAAAACAGTCATTGCCTTAAATATACAAGATTGGCCTGCAACACATCTTTGCTAATCTGTATGTTGTATTCAGAAACTGTATTTCGGGGTTAACTGGGGCGGGGGGAGGGTCACAGAGAAAAGTTTGGAATACAAGTGTTGTTCCACTTATAAGATGAAGAATATTTACACAAATAATTTTTCATGTTGTCATAGAAATAAATTTCAGACCTAGGCCTTGGCGTGTTTAATAGGTAAGATTCTTTTCTATTCAAAGCGATGCAGGGCTAACCTGTCGAAGTTAGGGAACAGGTTTTGCACTTGAGGGTATAAAGGCCCAACATGTAGGCACGCACTTCCACAAGTCTAGGTTTACAAATGTCATTCGCCTTTGAAAAGCATTTGTTAAAAATTTACACATTTATCCGTTGTCGCCAAAGGTTATGTAGGCATCAGCACCCAAACTAAGCAATATAAGACAATGCTTTATACCAAGGTTCAAAAATTGTAATTATTTTCAAACATTTTCTAAGCGAGCGTGACTGGGCGTTTTTTTTCAGACTGTCCCTCCCGAACATTCCCTCGCAGACATTCTCTCGGACTTTCACTCCTATAGACGTTTTCTCCACGAGACTTTCCCTCTCTGGACTGGCAAAAATTTCGGTTTAGTAGAAGTGCTCAGAATTAAATGACACTTTTTTTTCTACACTAATTGAAGTATTCTGAACACGAATATGAAAGAATTTTTTCTAGAAATGAAAAACAAAAAAGGTATGAATTTTTGAAAAATTTGAAATATGAGCAGATATATGCATTAGTTGCATCAATTGAAAGGAAAAAATGCGGTTTAGTGGAACCGCTCAGAATTTAACGACACTTTTCTTCTACACTAATTGACGTATTCTGAACACAAATATGAAAGAATTTTTTTCCGGAAATGAAAAACAAAAAAGTTCTAAATTTTGAAAAGTTTGTAATATGAGCACATATCGGCATAAGTTGCTTCAATTGAAATCTATTGAAATCTGAAATCTGAATTGTCTAACGAATTGAAACCCTAAAAATAAAATACCACCTGAAGTTGAATGAACCTAAGGGTGGAAGATGGTAACATCCCATGGTAACATCCATAACCAACTTAATAACAAACGCATACGTTGGAGCCCTTCGGGCCCGACAAAAAATTCTACACGCCTAAGGCGGCTGGAGCCACGAAACGTATGAATAACGCCGATATCTGCTCATATTTCAAAATTTTCAAAAATTCATAACTTTTTTGTTTTTCATTTCCGGAAAAAAATTCTTTCATATTTGTGTTCAGAATACTTCAATTAGTGTAGAAAAAAAAGTTTCATTAAATTCTGAGCACTTCCACTAAACCGAAATTATACCCCGGATTGTTTAAAAGGAGTGACCGAAATATGCCATTGTTAGCGCATGCTCGGCGTGAGTCTCACTATCCTAACAAATAGGTAGTGAGCTCCCTCTTAGAAACATACATACCCCGGACTGTACATCCCCTTTAAAAAATTATTCTACCTTGTCAATACTAATTAAAAAAAAATCAATAAAAATTTTAAAGGGTTCAATGTAGATTCTAAGCTCCAATTTAATTTTTTTCCAATTAGATTTAGGGCTTTGCTTTGAACAATTAAGTTCAGGATTAATTATTGTTTGTAGTTTTGGTTTAAATAATTAAGATCATGGCCAATTTAGCTTTTAAGTTTGGTTTATATATCTAATTCTGGATATCGATTAAGGGTCAAGGGTGCACTTACAATATCATATTTAGGCTAATTTTGTTTAGAGTTAACTCTAGGGCTCTCTGGATTAGGTTAAGTTTGGTTTTAAACGGGTTGGGTTAATAGTGTAGTTTTATATTTGTATTTTACGTTAGGTTTAAATATTTACTTAGATAAAAACTTTTTTTAAATTATCCTTAGAAAAGAGCATATTTTTTTAATTGGAATATAATGTTTCAGGGAGGAAATGTCCGGGAAGGAACCTCCTGTAATTGTAAGCAAGCAATTTATTCCAAAATCCCACTCAAAGCGGCGCCCTTGGGAAAAGTAAAAAAGACTCACAGTTTAGTGGATTAAGTACTCAGTAAGTCATACACACAATTTATGATCCATATTTCCACCTTGTCACCAAAGTCCAACATTTTAAATATACTAGTATATATATATGGATTTTAATTAACTTTCTTTGTTCTTACTTGCATGTATTAATATACAATGGATTGCTCAAGGTGCCCTCCTTAAGCACACTTAAGCGCAAAATCTAATTTAACTGATGCTTTATAATTTATTATGCTCTTCGCATTAGGCATGCAGTACTACTTCCCTTGTAATACTGTTTGCCATGTAGCGTTGGTACAAAGTTATACAAGCATATTTCCGTTCAATTATTCTAATCTCTGTAACCGAAGCCAACAACTCACTTGAACAAGGGGAACAGAAGCAAGTAAACAAAAATAAGTTAAACGCCAAAAACTTACAAGTGCTAATAGCTTCTCGTCAAGAACTTGATTTTCATCGATACGCGCAACACGCATTCCAGTTCTCACTTCGTTGACAGTATTTAAGCTTGGAATTGTTACACTGCACACCGCCAAGATCAATCTTGCAGACAAAAGTACTGTTATGTGGCGATACATGTTAGTGGAGATAAAATACTTCTTAACAAAATGATTCCTTCAGGTTTAGGTGGTCCTTCTACTAGCACTTCCAAACTTCACTAGCGAAAAGAGGGAAAATACGACAGGGAAGAACAATATGTTTTGATGCTAGTGGTGGTTGGGTTGGGAGTTTGCTTTGGAATCATTTGAAAATTAGTTTCTCCTAACCTCCCCTTTCTTGTTGATGCAATAACAAAAAAGGAGCTGAAAGCGTCGTCATCAAAGTTAGGGGAATCCTATTACGTCGACACTCCTCGTTAGAAACTAATTGTCGTCAGCAAGGAGAGAATTCTAATTTACAGAAAAATTAAGGCTGCTCGGTGTAATAATGTGCCCAATATTGAATAACATTAGTATAGTACTATTTTGAAGTCTGTGATTATTATTAAGAACATTCTACCACGATTAGGGGCGTCAATTAAAAATAATGCTTTATTTTTCACTCAAATTGCAACTAACCAAAGGAAGCTTGTTAAAAGAAATTGGGCTAGAAGCATTAGTTTTAATTAAATAATTAAAAGTAGCACATTAATACGAATGCAACCACCCGTTTTGAGGGTGTAATCTTACAATTTACTGTTTTCCAGCTCGATGCCATATAGATAATTATTTGTTATACTGTTCCTAGATGGCGCCACAAATAATTTATTTTGAGTGATTTCCTCTTAACCGTGTTCAATACTTTTTTTTGCATTTTGGATTACAAAATACATTTACATTTCGTGGTTTTTTCAAAACAAATTGAAAGTGTTTTACATTGTCAGGGCAACAATCATACTTTACTCATACTTTGCTTAACTGAATTTCTTAAACTCGTTTACTCACTGTATTGCATTTACAGTTGGAAAATTATTCATCGCATTTTTTTTCTCTTTTTTGGGTTTTTGCATTCTAATGTGTGTTTTGTCTATAAGCTCTACTATGCTAACATATGTGTTTATACACTCAAAATAAAATAACAACAAATTATTCCGGATTGTTTGATGATGTAATGATGTTATTGTTATGACTATTTCAAAGATAATATAGTCAAAGATATCTGATTACAAAAGTGAAATGCTGAAAGCATTGTGTCTGCATAACGCTTGTTCGATCAGCTGTAACAGTAAAAAATTGCTTATTGATTTAATTAGTTACCTTAGTTATGAAAGTGTACCTGTTATTCAACTTCGCAGTTAATCAAATTAACTTTTTTTGTGTTCGGTAAGTAGTGTTATATTGGGTTAAC
>VYYI01002516.1:0-14652 GCA_021029175.1 Bilobella aurantiaca | reverse complement strand
ACTTCGGGTATGTGTATAAAATACACTTAGTTGGCTGGATACGGCATTTCAAAAATTGTTTTGTTAAAAAAAATATTATCTTGGAAAAAGCCTTAAACTTAATTACACAAATGTTGGTATTTCCCACAAAAATACTTAAATTTGCCGTGAAGTAGTAGTGACAATTATTAATTTGAGCTTATCAATCTGGCTTTATTCATAGCAAGAATTTGAAATCAAAACCCGATAAAAACTACTTAAAAAAAACTTTTTGTAAAGTACCCGAACTAATGTTACAAATAAGCATAATACGAGATAGCCCCTTAAACTAAGTCTAAGTAAACACATTTGACAACTTTAATCATGTCTCGGCTCTGGTGCCTCTTTTGTGTATTTTTTTATTTCACTTACAATGAATGTACAAGTTATTATATTAGAAAAAAACCATTTAGCACTGATGTACATCCAAAGTACTTACATATTATAATCAAGTGTTTCACTGCATTTCTTTAATCAGTTAAAATTGTAAATCGATTATAAATCGCCGATTTTATTTCCCAATAATCTCCCATAATCATGTGCACTATTGTTTACTCACCCGTATAAAACCATAGTAATCTTATTTTAATTGGCTTTAGCACTAAAGCACTGCTTAAAGATATTAACTTTGGAGTGTTAGATATTGCATACTAGCTTTCCACCTTTCAGAGAGCGATGAAAATGCATTTCGAATGACAAACATTATATTGACTTAACTTAACGTCTGGTCACTTATTTATATTAGAATATTAATTAAAAACCACGATTGGTAATAAGGCAATGACAAAACAAAAAAAATATAAGCCAAACCGCCATTATATAAATGACTGTCAATCTTAAATTGAGCAACAAATAAATTAAGAATCTTAAGCTTACTAGGTAAGTACTTGACCCATGTTGAAATACAAGCATCGAATAAAATCCAAAATGAATCCCAAAACAGGGCTTTATTTTGTTTAGAAGTGATGATGAAGATTCTTCAGAATTAATTGATGAACTAATTATTGCTTTCTCTTTACAACGGCTTCAATATAGGCGATACAACGATATGCAAAATATCTCAATAGAACCAGAAGAATCTAAACTCAAAACTAAACATTATTGTTAACTCACTCTTAATATTACAAGAATGCGCCCAGCCCTCAATCAATTACTGGGCTCATGGAGTTAAGCATTCTATACAGCAAAACAGGGGAAATGTAGAAACACTTGTATCAACTTTAGGTTAAGGATGGTTCAAAGTATTTATAGTTTCTATTTAATAGATTTTTATTTAGTTTTAGTTTCACAGCATATAAAATTCAGAATCGGTTAAACAATACGAACTATCGTTGTATACAGCAATATCCGTTTTAGTATCGATTTGTACTAGCAGAACAGACAAATGGATAGGAGAATAACAAATAATTAGCATTTATCAATAAGGATGATTTTATAGTGGATAATTTGGCCTCAGAAACGAACAGATGTAAAAAATTTTAGAATCTCATATTTATAGCATAAACACATTGAAAGTAAGATCAAAGAATCATAATAAAATTTTAGCTTCAAAGTGCCATGCTAATTTTTTTGTTAATAGCACCAATTTCATTCTCATCGTTTTGTTGTGTCATTTAGGTTGAACGCGTAACCACCAACTATAAAACGCTGCTGTGTGACCTTAATATTGTCACGGGCACCTCCTGTGCCACCGTGAACTCTCGGCTGGGTCGACTGTGCTGTGGGTGGTGCGCTCATCTGGCGGTGCCGACGCGACAATTTGCTTGGCAATCAGTGATGGACAACGACAACAATGACTGACGAATACAAATAAGTATATTTGAATGACTCTATGACTAGTGGTCAACAAAGGTCAGGGCGGGACAACGCGTTACAGAGTCGACATGGCCATTGACCAGAGGTCTGCACTAGGAAACGGACAACTGACCACTCCTATTTATACAAGAGGTCAAAACACAAGGTCGAACAAACCGATGAACTGTACTAACTGAACAACTGATAAGGACTATGATAACCAGAAACATGTCTGCAAATATGTGGCGTAACCTATCTTACTGATGTCGCGTCCACGGTGTCGACGAGGTCGTTGGAATTGTGGTCGTGACAATATTCTACCATTTTAAATACATTTTTTTTATTACAACTCTTAACTATTTCACTAACAAGCAACTGAAGTGTTTCCAAAGCTCAAAGTTTGCTTCTAAAATATCCACTGGCATACACATTTGTGGGGCAACCACTTTGCTCCTAAATTGATGTTTTTTTATTAGTTATTTTATAATGTTAACTGTACTACTTCCATAGTCGGCATTAGCAAACAATTAAGTACATGAATTGTAATATTATAGAATAGAAAGGTGGCCCAAGGTAATATGCTAGCTCACAGCGGGTTACGTGACGTTTCAATTGAATTAAAACTTGAAGCATAACCTTCCCATTTCCATTTCTATTAGATTCAATTTGCATCGTCAAGAGGTGCTCTGACGCAAGTTTTTTTTTACAAGGAAAATTGTTTGTCAAATGAAGTGCTGACGACTACCACCAGTGAAAAATTGAAGTAAACTAGAAAGGACAATATGTTTTGTTTAAAACTACCGACTTGAAAAAGAACAAAAATTTCTTCGGGTTGGTCCATTTTGCAGTCTTCCCTGTTGTTATAAAAAAAAATATGGTTCATGTTTTTTCAAAATACTAATATACAGTGTTTCCCACGTAAAACGAATCAATATTTTGTTATACTAAAACCATGGTAATAAAATAGTAAAAAAGAATCGAAAGCAAAAAAAAATCCATCACTTGAAAAAAATCTTAAACAAAAGCCCTCCATTATTAATAATTTAAAAAAAAAACTTCATTAACGACTCTTTTGGGGTTTCGTGTTCAATGTGGGAAACAATGCATACCTGTATTATCTGGAAACTGACATTACTTGACAAATTCAAATTTGTAAACAATTCTCTTCTATATTTGTAATATGCATATAATTTTAGAATGTATAAACTAATTAAGTAGGACTTAATCTTGCATATTTTTTACCAGTATAGAAGCAATTGACAACACCGAATAGTCAAACTAAAAATATTCCTCTACTAACCGCTGACGTACTAATACGTAGCATATTCAAAATGGCTGGTACAATTGAATTTACAATGTGGAAATCCTCCCCCTTAATTTCTCCGCTTTTAGTCTACAAAACGCTCTCGAGTAAGCAGCACACTTTTAAAACTTAAACGTAATGAAGATAATCAATTCTATTTTTGTGGAAGTGATCATTACCTTCACACTCTCACTGTCAATCGTAAGAGTTGATTCAGTGTTAGTTTCAATAGAGGATGTGCGATCTGCTGTTATAAATATTGGTGAGAATTTGTTTTTGTTCTTTGACAAGAGCACTGTCGCGGATGACCTTTTCGTAAGTTTGCGTAAATAGTTGTTACGATTATGACATAAAAAGTGTAATACATTTATACTTAGGCAAGTAACTCATTAAGAGAACATAATCAGACATGGCCAACAGAAAAGGTTCAAAGAATTGACGACTTTAAGCTTGGTCTCATTCTGCTTTACATTTCGGAATTCTCATTTAAGAAATCAATTGATGAGAATTTTAAAGACATAAAAGCGGATATTGAAAACGTAAGTTATTCCACACAGGCCCATAATTTATCGATTGCAACTTAATTAGTTCTGCTGTTTCATATTATTCCAATTATATGTCTCAACATTGAAGCATTGTGTTAGTAATGTACGTTATTTATCTGGGAGTTGTGGGGATGACTTAAAACTTTCGATTATTCAGGATTGAACTCCAACGGCTATATATTGGGAGGATATTGGCAGTGTATAACGTGCAGTTGCTGCAATAGACCCGATGAGGGTCTGAGCAGGGTGGGTAGTAATACATCAACATATGCATTTGTGCACTATTTTATGCAGTAGAATTGAGGGGTGTATATTTCTCACCCCGCCTTTGCCACAATCAGGCCTATTGCTGGAAATCCATGATCTACAACGACTTCATCTATAGAACCCCTGTGCCGTTGATATAGTCTAATCTATGATCATTTGGAGTTAAAATCATCCAATCGATTACTGTTTGTGCCAAAACGTTATGAATCAGCTTATACAGATTTTCCACTTAATATGATAATCAGAGATCATACTCCGACAATAGTCCGATTTTATCTTTCCGTTTATCCCTTTATTTTGTTTTACGCACGCATTTGGCTATATATATATATATATATATATATATATATTATATATAATGTTGTAAGTCGGTTTTATCGACACCAGTGACATTTGTTTACATACTAACTTTTCATCGATCTCGGTTGCATTGAATACGCAACTTAGAGATACACTCAAAACGTCAATTGATTTATCATCCCTACCTATTTTTCTTCACATACATACATACTGGCACCACCAACACTGGAGTAGTAGCTGGAGGTCGAAAATCAAACGCACGAAATGTATGAAGCATTGGTTCGCGAAGCGAAGTGATTATCTCAAAAATAAAAAATGCGCCGTTTTTTTGTTTCCAAATGGAATCTAACAGTTTTAAATAAATTTTTAAACTGTATAGTTTATATATAAACTTATATAGTTTATAGTTAAAAAAAGCTCACTGTGTAACATATAACTTACAGGTACTAAGGCAGGAAGTTATTGGTTTTGCTGTGACTATAACGGAAAGAGTAGAAGTCAAGAAGAAAGGAAAACAAGATACTTTAATTCAAATAAAAATGGCATTTACTTTACGTAAGACTTTAAGTAGCCATTTTCATTTATTTATTGGAATTTTTTATTGCCGAAAAAAACAGGCGGTGTGCACGACAAAAACCGTATTAAAAGCGAGTATACTTAAAGAATCTAATTACGTTGACCTAAAAAAATATACTTTCCCGCCATGTTTTTACTTATTTTCCTTGTTTCTTCTCATTAGTCACAATATACAAATCTCCCGTTAGCAATTTATTAAGGAATATTCGCCGTAATATCATGGAAACAAAAAAAACACCCCCAGTACAAAAGAGGAAAACTTTATTGAGGGATGTGGTGCAAGTATTATTTGTACTTTATGTTTGACATGTGTTTTGGCTGCTGTGACGAGCAATGGCGTAAATTACAATAGAATTGTTACGATTTTTTTTTCTTTAACTCAGTTGGAGGGGATTTTATCCATATCTCTTTGCACCCTATTTATCAACATTTTTAATATCTTCTATAGTATAACCGTAAGTGTAATGGAATATTTTTTATTTTATTTAATCTATTACTAGCAATATCTGGCGTCAACTTATTTCCGAATCTTCAGTCTCGCATGAGCGAGAAGTTTGTAAATGAGCCTGATCTTCTGGTAAACTCTGCTCTTACAGTTATTTAAATAAATCGAAAATTTTCAAAAGTAGAATATACTACAATGTTTATTGCAGCTTGAATCTTTGGCTGATAAATATGGCACAATATGGACAAACAATGCAAACGTGCCTCAACAAGACTTCGGTATGTATATCGTCGAAGAGTTGAAATGTGGAAGCAAAAGTGAAATACTAAGTTTTATCACGGGCTGTTTGGAGAAGCGACTCAGTGAGGTAGGATTTGCAACTAAGACATATACGTAGACTATATATAGACATATACATACACTAAGACATATACATAGACTATATATAGACATATACTAAGATATATACAGGGTGACACTAAAGAAAGTCTCAATATTGGAGATTGGAATTTAAAAAAAAAGTTTTTTTTTTCAATATATTGACTGGAATGTCAAGAGGGACACACATAATTTTGCGAATTGTATACATCTCTTTGTGTTCATTTTCTGTTCCTATATCGGATCCATCAAGACATTTCTTCAAAAATGATCTATTATTCGTCGTTGGATAACAAACTTCTGGAAAAAATTTTAGTACCTTAGGCTCACCAATCATATAAATAAATAATACGTTTCTTTATTTTAATTAATATCATTAGCCAATTGTCATGCACTTCAAATGACTTAAATAAAATAAAATCATCAAAACATTATTAAATAAGATTCGGTTTCAAACTCAACAGAAATGCATTACAATTTTAGTTTTTGTTTTCAGATTTGTAAACACGAAGGGCGTAAATTCGTTTCGCTTTCCATACGATGTGTCACTAAAAAGTATTCGGAGGAAGCGGCAAAGAAAGCATACTTATTTATTGTGTATACTTGTGCAAGAACAACAGATGGTATGTTCAGCCTGACTTTACAAAATTACAACAAATGTTGGCAGGGCGCGTTACAAATAAGGCCAAACAAATCGCCGAACAAATGCTCTAATTAAGCCTAATTATATATAACTATTGGTTTCCTTTGCATGTTTTAAGTCCTAGCTGATAATCAGGATAAGTACCTTAAACCTGTGCAGGACATCATTAAGTTGAGTGATACAAAGCGGAGACCAGAGGTAATTGGATTATTTTCAAATTAAATAATTAAAATGTTATTCACAATTTATTGCTAAAAGTAGTTGCAAATTAATTTTGAACAAATTTATTAGGCGTACAATATAGCAAAATTACGTTCCAACTACCCTATTCTCGATAGCGATAAAATCGTTGTTGAAAGTGGACTGGGATTGAGAATTTTAATATTGCCAAAGTGGTCTCTAGCAAGACAGAAAAATTGTTTGAACACGTACCTCAGCAATTATACAAAAGAACTGTGCAATCAGGTAAAAAAAATTCTATTTCGACACAATATAATTAAATTCTTGCTTTTTTTGACAACTGACACGGGACAGTTGGCAATAATTTGGACTTTCAGGGTCACAATCATAGTCAGTTTTTTAAATAAACGTAATATTAATTATTATTTTAATTATTAAAGTAAATAATTTATTTTTTCTTCCGCTCAGCCGACTATTACAAATTTATATACAAATATTATACAAATTTGAATTTGACAATAAGAACAAATGAAACTCGATAAAGTTTCAGTTTTCGAGTTGATCATCAAAATTCAGATTTTTTTTTCAGAATTAAAAGATCAAAATTCAGATAATTTTCCTTTTCTCAATTAGAACATCGAAAGTTGGATAATTTTAGGATTTTGATCAAAACAACAAAACGTGGATAAGTTAAAGTTTTTGTATTTTAGTTTGGTGTTCTCATCAATTAAATAATTATAAAAAAAATCTACATTTTCATCAAAAATGTGCTTCCATGTGCTTATTGAAAAATTTTATTAAAATTTACGTTTTCTCTTCGAATGCTCAGATTTCTGAAAAAAAAATTCGAAAATCCAAAGTTTTCATTTTAAAACTCACAATTTTTTGCCAAGGTGAAATTTCAGGACAAAGCCAGAGCTAAGCGATATAGACAACAATAACAATGTTTGTGACCCTGCAAAATCGACTTATATTCAATACTACTTTCCTGTTTGTACCTTGTCCACTTTGTGCTCTTTATTATAATTGAAAATTTTATTTTTTTAAAGATGAAGCCTTTTCAAAAAGAGATTTGCCAGTACGGTGTTACAACAAAAGTTGCTGGTTCAATAATTACACCGAATAAGAACGATTATTGGCAGTTGATCATAGTATTCAACGTTTGTAAGTAACTTTTTTTTGTAGTAGATGAAGACGTTTATTGTGAGAATTACCCTTTTTTATCCTAATTAAATGAAAACATTGTAGCGAGATTGCCTCAATTTTATTTCGATATTTTACTTCTATTCTATTTTAACCCTAGCATGTAGATCACTTCACCGTTTTCTTAATGCAATTTTGTATTAGATTTATACCTGTGGTTGTGTAAGAGAATAACATAATGTAATTGCATCATAGAGCATCAATTATTCCCACAAAACTAATAAACTAAAATCTACTTAATGTACAGCCGAGAAGTTGTTCGGAGTTATTTGGTCATTTACACACAGCAACCCACAAGTAAGCAGCTTTTTTAATAATCCCACTAAATTACCAACTTCTAAATTGTACTCAATTGATAGGCAGCGTTGTTAGTTTGCTTTATGACGGAGCAAAAATCTTCTGGAAGAGCCCATCATGAAGTAAAACGAACGACAGAGATTTTGAACTCCAAAACTTCGAAGGTAAAATAAGTGAAACAATATAAGATACAATTAAGTATGCATTAATATATAATGATATAATACAACTTAATTATTAAAATTGAACACAATGAACCAACTTTTTGTATGGATTACCGACACTTATATAAGTAAATAACTAAACCAAAATTTATTCCACATGAAATGTTTGCAAATATGTTAGGCTCAGTTTGCAAAGTTGATATAAAACTAATAGTTCCTTGTGATAATATATTTGTTATCGTATGTATTTTGACTCAGGAAAAACTAAAACGCAACAACGAAAGACAAGGCGTGCAATGGCTATCAAGAAAGTTTCGTTTTTATCTGCGTCATATGTGGTGAATACAATTTACTGGAATGAAGGTATGACTTAAGCATTTATAACATAACAATAGTTCCTGAAATATGTCTGAAATCTTGACCTAAATTTGTTGACGTCCAATGATTCCACCTTTAGTACAATATTGAATTAAAATTAATTCCGTAATATTGAGTGCCATTAAACAGGGTGGTTAGGGTCACTAGACTAACCTCTTCATGGGGGGGGGTGTTATCTGCAGTTATCGGTTTTAAGTATAAGACCTATCAGCAGTTAAGCAAATGATTCTTAAAATATAATAATAAGCAAGTCAAGTAAATAAGTTTTATTATATTAAGTGACGGTTAGTTTGAGAATTCTCAATCCTTATCAGTCAGTTATTCGTGCTCAACATGTTCCTTCGGGTGCTAATAAATTATACGCATTGGTGACTTTCCAGTTTATGATAATTGTTTTAGTAGATTCTCCGTCTCCTGAAATTGAATTAGAAACAGAAGCTGGAAATGAGGTTAAATTACCTAAAGATACTTCAATACTCAAAAAGATTCCACCAAGTAATGAACTCAAACTCGGGAGGGTATTGCCTGAGGTAGTACAACCAAATTGGAACAACCCGCCGCTTCCAATCAAGGCCGTTAAGGAACTTTCGGAGTTGGCAAAGAAATTTGATGCAATTTTTTCACACTTACATTTTGATAAATATACAACGAGGACTACACTGTACGTACTGTATTGTCACGAGGATCAGAATAGGATGATTATGGAATATATTGAAAAAATAAGAGGGGATGCCCCCGGATCTTTAATCAGAGATGACGAGGTAATCCACTAAGTTTTAAAATATCAAGATTTCCAAGAAACGTTCTATAATAAAACATTTTTGTAACTGTTTCTGTTCAGGCTAATAAATATGCTACGGATGAAGCGGAGTTTCCATTGAAACCATGTAAAGAGAATGTTCAAGGCTATAGTTTCTTCAAACCTAATCAAAAATTCGATTGGGCAGATACAACTAAAGATTTAGTTAGGGAAGCAATTTGCGCAGATTCTGAAACGAGAAACATAGTTTTAGACGAGAAAGAACCTTGGGAAAAACTGGCCAGGTTGAGAGAAACTTCGGTAACTCTGAGATTTGTCAATGCATTCTATCATTAATTTAGTATTATAATGACAACAATACTTTTTTATTATTATAACGCTTACATATAGTTCTGGAAAACTAACATCCTGGTCGGATTCGCATTACACTGTTCTTCTTCCTATGAATACGGATTTGCAATAGCGTACCGAAACAAATCCGGTAATGTTTATAAAGCTGCCCCTCTAAACGCTCAAGGTGCAATGAATAGAACAATTATATAAAAAAGCCTAATTGTAATTGAATAGTCCGAAAAATATTTCAAGAAACACCACTAAGCATTATTCGTTGGTTGTTGATTCAATTACTAGCAGAATAAAGTTTAACATACGATGTAATTTTTAGCATTTTTCTGATAATCAAGGACATAAAACAAATAATTCTGTTCTCAAATATAATATTAGACTTTGATATGTTGAGATAAACTATATCAAAGTGGAAATTACGTTTGTGGTATTTAAAAAGATACTTAGGAAGGAATGTGCTTCTGTATTTTAAAAAAATGTGAAAGGTTACTCCGGCATAGTACAAGCAAAATGGAGTGGATATGGTAGGAATAACGCATTACCAAACATTTATGCCAATGAGGAAACCCTTTAGAATTATTTAGAGGCTACTGGAAAGACATTCGAATCAAATCATTTGAATTTCCTCTATTTGCGCATCCTAATCACGAAGATTTTTCTAATCACGCGTATCTGAAAATTGGAAGGGATTTCAGCCGTGTATAAAACCCCGAATGGAGGATAGGGAACTTTTGTGTATTAAACGCCGAATGGGGCATTATGAGATGGGGCATTTTTATGTATTAAGCCCCAAATAAATGGAAAAGTAAAGGCAATGTAAGACATTACTCCGAATGAGGACGTACTCAATTTTGGCAGTACTACGCATTTGCCAAGAATGAGGACATACTCAACTGAGCAAAGATGAGGGATTTCGCCTTTTTTGGTATTACTACTACTAGTGAAAGTCCAAGGACAGGATGATTTTAATTAAAATTTAATTTTTTGAGAAGAATTAAAGTGAAAATGGAAGATGCTGCCGTTGATTTTATGTCAGGGTATTATTTGTATAGGAACAAGATATTTCTAGAAATGTCCTTTTCCCTCCGCTTCTAAATGCAAGCCGAGGTAAATTATAGTGTGACAACTTTCGCATGACTATTCCAGTCTTCACATGCCATTCTATTTAAGTCAAGTAAAAAAAAATTCTCTTACAATAGTAAGAAGGGCCTGGAATTCAAATTGCTAATTTCCTAGAACGGGCTTGCTATTTATATTACAGTAGTAAAAGGTAAAGGAACGTTATTTGACATTCTCACAGAACGGCTGGTCAAGTAAATGAGAGGTTTGGGAAATATAAAGAAGGATACATTGGCATACATGTGTGCAAATGGGGATCGTCTTCTGAATTCTCGCAAGGTGTTTGGAAAAGTTGGAAATTCTGAAAATTCAGTTTTCATGTAGCATTTATATCCCAATATTTCGTGGACATAAAGTAGTAGCCGATAAAATCTTATGAACCTACTTTTATTAATTGCATCCGGAAGCTTCTGTTATTCGAATATTTCTTAGTTTTGTACATTTCTTTACACAAAAAGTAACTTAATAAATTTTTAATTTTGTTGAATAACTTTTATCTAATATACTTGACGAGATAAAAATTATTAGTCTAGATTTAAATTATTGAAACAGTTATTTTTAACTACATCAAATATGCAGTGCTTGCTCGTCTGCACTGTGACTCTAAACCAACTGTAAACTGGGGAGTCTTGAGCCTCATAAGCTTCACTGAAGACTTTTCAACGGGAACAGCAAAAGCTTGAGAATTTTTAGGTTGCTTTGAATGGCTTTTGTCAGTTTTCTTAATTTCCACTGGCAAGTTGTTCCACGAAACTTTCATTGTGGGGTTCTACTGAAGACCTGTTATAATACACTAATTTAAATTATAAAACATTAAGAAATACAATTTATAGTACTTACCAAAATTTCTTCAATTAGTTGAGCTGCAAATAGGTATTCGCAAATGACAAAAATTGTACTACAGTCTGGGTTTATAATGCCACTTCTACCTTACAAATCTACAACTTTCTAGAAATGAAAATTAGATTCCAAGCACAATCCTGTGAAACTTCTCGGAATATGACTTTGAAATTAGTTCGAGATTAACTTTCAAAGGTAATTCTAAAATTAAGTATACTAATGCAAATTGGACCTACGCCAACGTTCAATTTGAACTGCACAATTCAAGGGCATGTCAATCAAAACATCACCAGTCTCATTTAAAATCTCGATTGTAAGATGAATTCGTCAACTTCCTACAAAAGTTCTTAAAATTATTCTGACAACCGTTTTTTGTTTCCTATTTCGCGTCCGAGCTACGTGCATTTCTGAGTAATAGGGTTAGACAATACACCAATATGTTGTAGTGTGGTTTCGAAACTTCAAAATTTGTAACATGCGACGCAGTAAGATTCAATGGCGCTGAATAACTAATGAAGTTGTAATGAAATATCTTGAAAAGTGCTCTTAATTGGTGTTATACAATTTGTAATTGTCAAAATTTGAATTAGAAATGAGAAAAATAAATCATTGTTCTCCAAAATAAAATTTGTTTCAAATCGTACCTATCAACCCATTTTCTCGTCATGCATTTACTAATCAATAACAAATCCGCAAATTAGGGCCATGAAACGAGACAAAAAGATGTAGTATTAGAGAGTTCGTATTTGTACGTTTGTTGTTTTTCTGGTATAATTGAAAATTCTTATTTTTACATTAAAAACACCATTTTGAAAATTCTAACTGCCGATTTGAAAATTATGCAAGCCTTAAAAGAGACACGAGTTTTCCATTTGTTTAATTAAAAAAAAAGCTTGAGCATAATTAATTATAAAAAGAACTAATAATTTCAATTTGTTTTAACAACCCTTTCAAAATAATTTTCACAAAATTATGTGTATAAAGTTACACATTAAAGTGCCAATTGTATCAAAATTATGCTAATAATATTGGCTAAATATTTACACCAAATTTCTTGCAACAAATTGAGTAATTAGTGAGATGTATACTTGAAGCCTAGACTCATCTATACTAATAATTAAAAAAAATTGAAACCAAACTTTTGTCTGCTCATGTAATAGATATGCTTTAATAAAATGATAAAGTGCTTCACAGCAATGCAATTCTGGTTTGAGGTATATAATACATACCTATATTTATATTAAGCAATCCTATTCCAATAACATAACCATAGCTGAGGAAGTACAGCTTTTTACAAGTTTAATTAATGCGATTATTAAAAAGGTAAAACTATTATGACATTACACAAACAATAGCTTATTTAATATCAAATTTTAATACTTATAACAAAAAAACGGCGTGTGAAAAAAAAATTGAATTCATAATCTTTCCATAATCCTATATTTGTGTATCAATTGTTACATTTTGTAGCACAATTTAGCTTTATTATAATCTCAATGATTTTTAACACTTTGTTATTTCCATGCCGCCAATATCTTCCGTTGTGTCTAACCGTATATACTTGACAGTTGACTTTCCTAATTCAATAGCAAAATCATCCAAATGAAGTTGTTTCATACTTTCTAACTTTTTTGCATATTCCCGCTGAGCAGCTTTCTTCTTCATTTCTACCGGCAAATTACTCCACATCACCTTCATGACAATACTATAATGAAAACATGTAATAAAATACCATAAAACAAAATGTTTTCTGTAATCAAATGAATTCGTTCTCATATTCTGTTTTTCTATTTCAAAGAATTTGTATATGTATTGTACATGTCCGTCTCCGGAATTGAAAACATAAAATTACAGTTATCGAAATATGAAAAGTTATTTGTAATAAAGTAATAAAATTTAAAAAAATTACCGGATGTTGTTTTGTAGGCAAAGCTGGAAATGCCAGAGGAGTAAATGGGACCGGTTGTCGCATTGTTATGCGGTTTTTAAGCCTTTCACAGTGCAATGTGTATTTAAAACTGCGGAGAAAGTCAAATTTAAATTTGATGCAGAAACACAATCAGAGGAAACACACTCCCTTGAATACGACTTTGAAATTAAGTCAGGACAAAATTCTATTGCGACGTGTACTGTTGCATTAATTAACACATCCTGAGCGCAATATGATCTCCAAAGGCTTGCCCAGGCGTATTTTTAGAAGTGGATGATTGGGTAATGCCGTTTTAATTATACTAGCCCAATAAGTCCGTACTAAAATAGGAGTACGCTTAAGGGTTTCTTCAAGTTTTTAGTTTTTAGCCTGCACCAGGAATCATGTGATCGTTATGTCCGCCTGCCCAAGGCACGCTAGCAGACAATCCACTTGTCACAGCGTGCTAAATTTGGCGCAAATAACTTTTGGGGCAAGGGACCAGTGACAATATTTTATAATACATTTACAAAGCAATTCGAGTACTGAAATCAAATGTGGCCTGAGTCGGACGTGATTGCGTTGTTTGAGTGTTCTATTTGAATTGTGCTGCTGCAAGTATCACGAAATATTTGACTTTTTGTTAAATATTACGTTTGGTTAATTATTTGGTTTTGTCCAAAGAACAGTATTCAGTAGCGTATTATCTACTTTATGTGAATGTTCTGTCCGTCCGTTTGTCCGTCCGTCTGGCCGTGCGTCTGGCCGTCTAGTTGCACGATAACTCTCGAACGGGTTAACTTTTTTCAAATCTGTTTTTAGTTATGGGTAGTAGGGGCCAAGGGTAAGGCCAAGTTTGGAAATGGGCCATAGGGGTCATACTCTTTACCCTCAATTTGGCGACCTCCTAAATGACCCACAAATCCGAAAATTCAGATTTGTCGGATATTTACTAGTTTTGCATGAAACGAAAAGTTATGATAATTTCAAGCACCAAAGTGACCCTTCATCCTTATATCAATGACCTCCCAAAATGATCCCCAATCCGAAAAAAATGGATTTTTAAGATTTTTCCTAGTTTAGCATTATACGAATATATATAATGTTTTCAAGGATCTACCCAACCAGAAGTTGAAAACGGAAATCATGTTAATTTTACGTATATCTTTAACGTTGTGTTCATGTTGC
>VYYI01002515.1:0-14654 GCA_021029175.1 Bilobella aurantiaca | reverse complement strand
TTTATGTATTAATTTTCATAAACAGTTTTCTTTCATTTTGCGGTTGTGTTTGTGATCTCTAGCAATCTCGGCGCCGACCTGTGAAATCCATTCTGCATGTCTCCGGTGATGGACTGAGATTAGTGGAAGATGAAACTAAAGGTAGCACTTTAAAACAATTCAGAGCACTTTTAGACTCAAAACTTGATTGATTTCATGAAAATATAGGCCTAATTCTGGATCAAACGATCGAAAAAGTTTCGTTCTGTGCACCGGACAGGAACCATGAGCGTGGGTTTTCTTATATTTGCCGTGATGGTACCACTAGACGTTGGATGTGTCATGGCTTTCTATCTACTAAGGATTCGGTGAATAATACATTTACTTTGTAAACCAACACACCATATACACGTTTCGTCAGTAAATTGATATGTTTTTAAATTTCAGGGTGAACGGCTTAGTCATGCGGTAAGCTTAATTAGATAGGATTTCAATATTAGAGATCAGTATAACGAGGGTAATTATTTTAAATGAACCTGTACAGGTTGGATGTGCTTTTGCGGCATGTTTGGAGCGGAAGCAGAAACGTGAGAAAGAGTGTGGTGTAAGCATGACTTACGATTCCAAGACCTCAACGTTTACCAGATCTGGAAGTTTTCGAACTGGCTCTCTCACGGACTCGCTGTCCAACGACTCAGGCTCACCACCGCCAGATAACATAGGTGCGATTCTGAGGTCAAGCTCTGCGGGAAATACACACGCCATCGAAAGGCCACATGCACCAGTTAAAATGCTTGAGAGACAAGGGTCGTTTCGTGGATTCACTCAACTTGCTTCTCCGTTTAAACGACAGCTCTCACTGCGTCTCAATGACCTTCCGTCAAATCTGCAGCGTACTCAGCATGCTAATGAAAGCAGTGATGTTTTGACGTCAACATCAAACGGCTCTTCTACTAGTGACAGCCTATATCATCGTAAGGAAGAATTCTACTCAAAATTCAACTTTTTGATACATTAATCTAATTCATAAACTTAAATTGCAATTTTATTCTCTTGTTCTTAACAATTGACTTCTCCTTTAAGCTGTTACTTTTTACTTTTTATGATAATTATTGATTTATGCACTGATCCTATTATACGGCAGAAGAGCTTTGAAGAAATCTAGAATAGCCACTTCCATCTTTCATTTTGGATTTTGTCGACTCGAGCTAACCATCGGGATTGATTCAAAAATGTCCTTTTGCTCACCCCCACAGCATGTGTCTGACATTTTTATGATTGCATGGTTTATGCCACTCTTGAGGTTTTGCAACATAAGGAAGTCGAGTAGAAAATTTAAATTTAGCGTAGTGCTAGTTGCATAAGTCACAAGCAACGACAAACGAAAATGGCTTCCTCATTATAAAAAAAAAATATTGGAATGCGCTAATCTGCCAACTAAAATAACAAACTTTTTTTCTGCAGCGAACACAAGTCCAGCTCCACCTCCACGCATTCAGCAGCGGAATCGCTTGAATTCTTTGCCTAATAACTGTTATGGAGGTGCTTATTTTATTCTCTATGCATGGTCCAAGCCTGAAATGTTTCTCAAAAATTTAAAAATCAAAATATCTGACCAGGCTCCGCTCCGGAACCTGGAAGTTTGAATGGAGGTAGAGATTCTGGTCCTAATTTGATGAGACTTGACAGCAAAGACTTGGTCACCGAACTCTGCCAGCAAGTCACTGAAGGACTGTCCCTCCTTGCAGCGAATCATGACGAGGTAAAACAATAGTACAAATTCGGTCGCCTCAATCAATCGTAAATGAAAAAACATAAGACGAAATACATTCATAATCTGGATAGTGATTGTATTTTTATTTACTGTAGCCTCATTGAATGCTATTGATCTAACATGGTTTTGACGTTCGAATTCGATCTGGTTTTAATTTTTTTTTTGATTTTGAAGGGCGGATCCATTCCAGCTTCTCGTCCAGTCACTACAGGAAAATTTACTAACCCATGGAATGATGATGCCGGAAAGGGCGGAGAGAGTACGCCGAAAACGTCGGGATTTGCCCCAATTCCAAATCTGGAAAAATCTTCGAATATTAATCAGTCCAATTTTACTCCTCCTCTTCCAAACATAGACAATAGTTGGATTCAAAACATTCCTGGACAGTATACTATCAAGTCAACTTCCAGCAGTAAAGTTTGGACTCAACCTATTTCTTCCTCCTCATCTTCACCTTCCAGGCTTCCATTGGCCGTAACCAAGATCAAAGAGAATGTCCCGGTGACGATCAGTGGCTCGATTTCTGAGTCACCAACTAAAACAGTTGCTTCTAAATTACCAAAAGTGTCAGCTACTACATCTAATTCAGATGCACCTCCAACAAGGCCACAACTTATAAGCGCAATGTCTGTACAACAACCAACTTTTCATCATGGCCCATCCTACAAGGCGCTTACGGCTACCGGTCGATCCCAAAGTCTGGGAGCAGATCCTTTTGATGCCGATTGGGCAAGCTCCGCTGCTCGAACAGGACAGACTCCAACGAATCCATTTGCCCGACCTCCGCCGCAACAATCATTCCAAATATCTATGTAGATAGTTGTCCATTTGTATTATTTTAGTGTTACGAATTTTCACATTTTGTTTGAGTTTTTTCTCAGTTTAGAGGACGGTGGCTAACTCGTAGTGCCTGCCATACGTTTAAATTGTTATTGACCACGTAAGGCCTTAATTTCATGTATTATTAGGAGTTACTTCAGGACGAAATACTCGATTTCTTTCACAAATAACGGCACAATTCCAGTCTAATGACCTTGAATGATATCATAATTGTATTATGTATCAGCGTCTACCGTACTAATTCCAGATTGTTCCAAATCAGTGTTAATGTTTCAAAAGCACACATATCACTCGTTAAAATTTGAAAATAAGGACATTATTCCAAGGCTTGGACTAATTACATGAAATATTTTAACATGACTTGACTCACTAACTTAATCAAAACAGCCAGCAAGGATGAAGAATTGTTTTCATCACTTGCAACAGTATTACACTTTAAAATGCTTCGCTTCCCTAATGATTGAGAGTTAAATACCCGGTATTTAATTTACAAGCGTTTCAAAAAAAAATACGACGCGACAGTCAGTCAATCTCACGTGCACTTCTATAATCCGTGACAAAAGCATCTTGTGACTTTACGTACACTTGCTTTTTGTACCATGACATTGCGTTGACATTGACACTAAAACAGAAACTACAAACGAACTTTGATGAGATATTACGTTTATGACAAGTGATAGTTGTTATGTTACTTGTTGAGAATCTTAAGGTACTTAAAATGTAAGTTATAATACAATAAGGAATTCGATTGAAAATTACAAAAAAGAAAAATGACTGTTAGCTTCATGAGGATTTACGAGTTTTACTTAAAATCTATCTAGTGTTTCCAAACTACCTAGCTATGAATTTATTCTGCTAGTGCATAAATAATTCTTGAAATTAATTGATTATCAAGGGCAGGCAGAAAGATATGAGAATTCTCGGGGGATATGAATGTAATTGCGTCATTTTAGATATGTGTATCTGTCAAGGTGCTTAAGTCAGAATAGTGTGTAAAACTGAAATTACAGCCCGAACCTTCATTGTTAATTCAGCCAAATAATCTACACATGCATTCAACTATTTCCGGCAAAAAGCAAATTCTTCTTCCGAACTACCTCTTCAAAATTTATCATTTCTTAAAACTTCGAGCCAAACAAACATTTTGAACAAAACCTAAACCTACATATTTTTTTTCAGTTTATTCCGAACAGCGCTTTCCTTCAAAATTGTTACAGTAAATTATAGCTTAGGAAAGTAATAAATATTATCCGGATGGATGATTTCAGTAAAGAAAAGGTGCAAGATTACAAGTTCATGTCAATCCGCGTAAAAAACGATAACGATAATATTATGCACCTCTCTATACCTCAGTCTGAGTCTGAAGATTCCGGTTTGTGACGATATTCTGCAGATATTTTTCGACGACGAGAGTGTATTGTCTCCCTGGGTTGATTTACCTCGACATCATTATCGTTAGCCGAGGGAGAGTGAATTGTTTCTGTTTGGGTTTCCTGACCTACCACGTCTTTATGAGCGAGTTTCTGTCGTTTAGGTGGTGGTAGCTTTACAATTATAGATGCCAAGTCAGAATCGGAGCTGCTCGAAGAGTCGCTTGAGCTCGAAGTGGAACTGCTGGATGGACACCTTATCATCGTCGACTGTTGCTTTCGCTTAGAATTAAATCGGCTGTGACGCAAGATAGAGGAGGAGCTGGTCAAGTCATTTGTTACGCGCTTCAGCCTTTTACTAACTTCTTCCAGTCTTGCAATGAAATTTTCACGGTCAGAAATTACGGATGAAGAACTTGAGGAGCTGGAGTCTGGTTGTTGAGCGGTGGAGCATGGTGTCCTTCTCTGCCGCTCAAGTGCAGCAGCACTAGTACAAGGCTTGTCGTCGTCCTCGTCATCGACTAATGGATCATTTGCCGCTTGCTTGCTTCTGATTTTACATCTAGCCGTCCGTTGACTTGCAGTGCGTTGCCTCTTTGTTTTTCTGGTAGGGTATTCAGTCGTGGAGGTAGAAGCGTTAATAAGCAAAGGCTTGACTTTATCCCTTAAATCCAGAAATCCGGCATCATCATCATTGTCATCAGAACTACTACTCGTCGTTGTGGATGATGACGTCGACGATGTTGAAGTGGAGTTACCCGATTCACTGGAGTCAGAACTCGATGGAGGTTGGGGATGGGGAAGTAAGTTCATTGTCAGCGAATGAGTCTTACGATTGAGTCGCTTTAAGCGGTTCATGATGCTCATGGTACGCCGTTTCACTTTTGGTTTTCCTTCCGCCTCTAATATCACATGATTCTGAGCCATTTGGACAAGCTTCTCATGCTTTTTGGCAATTAATTGAGTAATAATATTATTCTTCAATTCTTCTTCAAGTGGTTTTCCCTTTCCATGATCTTCTTCATCAAGACTGCTTGAGGCTTTACTTGCGTTTTGACTTTCTTCTTGACTAGATTTATTTCGAAACAGTAAATTTCCGTCTTCTTCTCCAGCATCGGATGATTCCGTTACGGGTAAAATTACAATTGAATCAAGAGGTGCAACATTGTCATCGTCGTCACTGCTTGATGACTCTATTAATGCATCCGGGTTGAGATCATCTCCAAAAGCATTAGGAGCTCCGTCTACAACGTTTCGATCCTCTATTTCACTGCTCTCTCGTCTGTGGACATAAGATGGCAAGAGTGGATGACTCTGACCACTTCGGGTAGTACCTGGACGGCTTCCTTGCAGCGCGCTTTCTAATGCAAAATCATCATCATCTGACATTCCTTCAATGTCCCTCTGGACTAAGGCGTCGAAAAAGGCAAGCATCCTGGGATCTTCCCGAGTTGTTTTCCGATTGGTATCATATGTAAAGGATAGATACTACACATGAACCGAAAATGATCGAATTAAAATTAGATTTTTTTTTAAAGTTAGGTGGTAGCAAACTGACAGAGCTTATATACCAATACCTGTCCCGACTGAAGAATGAGGTTGATATAGTCATTGTTAGAAAAAATGCGTCGATTGTAGTCAGCAAACGTTTCAAAGTGACTTTTAGCGTTCGGATGAGGAATGACGAATGGACTCCAAAGCTGAGAGTAATATATAAGTTCACCACAATAATTATTAATCATCTAATTTTAAATTTTAAAGGTAATAATACCGTTCATTTTTTCAATTTATACCTTGATTGTTTTTTCCACGCCAGAAGAAGCAAGTATTGAATACTTCGAATTAAATCTGACTTGGTTCACAATAGAACGATGGCCACGAAGAATGGTATGTGCCTTTCCAACGAGTCCTGCAAAACAGATATTGTTATGGGAAGTACAATTGGATCGGGTGGGGTTTCGTGTGGATCTTACGTTCATTTTTTTCTGATTCAGTTGGGATCTTCCACATGTAGAGATCGAAATTATCGGAACCGGATACAACAAACTGATCTTCTGAGCCGGCGAATGAGCAACTTTTCATTGTGCAAGAATTGTAGTAGCCAGTATGGTTAAACTGAAATAAATGGTTGGTGGATTGTGTGGAGTATAGAATTGGAGGAAGGCGTCGCCGGAGGGCTAATATTTTTGAACCATCTTGACTAAATCTTGCACTCATGCAGCACTGATCTGAATTTTTGCCACCATAATTTAATACGGATCTGCAATAGAAAAATTAATACTAATAAATTACGTGCCGATTAGAAACCCAGTACTTTAATAATTAATGATAAGACAACAAGCTTACTGTTTGGGCATTCTGACATCCCAGAGGGCCACTCCAGTCTTTGCATTTGAACTTACAATAAATCTTGGCTCAGCTGGATTGAACATAACTGTGTGAAAAGCCGAATTTCCGTTCGCCAAACAGAAAGGAGCTATAATAGTTTTAAAAAGTTCGAATTAGAAAAAAAAACAATTAATTATGATATTTAGTTACTCGAGCTAGGTGGATCCCGTATGTCATGAATTAAAAGTTCGCCATTATCACATGCAGTTGCAAATAAATTATCATTCAATGGATCAACCGAAATTCCGTAGACAGGGTCTTCATGAGCAAAGTAATCCAGAGGTTTAGCCCTGTCAGAAAATATTTTTTTTCAGAAAAATTACTCCATAGATCCAGAAAATAGGAAAATTGTCCATTTCTCCAAGTCTTACGTGTGGATGTCGTGCATAATCACTAGATCATCGTTTCCACCCGACAGTACCTTGGTATTGCTATTATTAATTGCAACTACGAAAATGTTGCTGCGGTGCTCAGCCTTCAAATGAACATTATCAACCATTAATATTGACATGACTTTTACTTGGTACTAATCTTACCAGCATAACAGTGGGGTTTGGTTGTCCATGAACAGTTTTATGGACGTCCCATACAAGCACTCTCCTATCATCTCCGGCTAAACTCAAAATCGTTTCAATTCAATAGCGTTTATGGAAAATTTAACATTCATTGGCAAAATGGTATTTACAAATAAGTTTCCACACCTGACGCGAACAGCCTTCCGTCATTGGAAAACTCTATTGCATTTACGCATCCATAATGCTGTGATAGATTCTTCCGGTAGAACTTCTTGGTGTTTACAAGATGGGAGTCGCTGAAAAGGTACTTCTGGGGCGTATCGGTGTATGTCATCTCCCGTAACTGCGTAAAGCCAACCAAGTGACCTACATTCATACGCTTCATCATGATGTCTCCTTCGTCAGTCGACGCTGTTGATGAAGCTAATTCGAAGCGATTCTTCTGGTTCCGGCTACTTGTTCGATATGAGCGAGCACTGAAAAAAAAACAATTTAAACGCTGTCAACTGGCTAGTATTATTCGACTAAATCTAATTAATCGATTACTGCACCACTCTAATTATTACGAACATAATCAATGCTCCTCTCTGACCTTTGACATCATAACAAAAATATCCAAATGAAAATAACAGCTGACAAAGGGGAAGCATACATTACAATAACTCCGTCCTTACCTATTAATTGTCAATTAATTAAAGTGGTTATTTATTGTGTCTGTGGCACCTTGACCTCGTCATTGCACTTCTGGAGGCTAATTAGCAACTTGTAAAATTCCTTTACCTACTGAATAAATTAATTCCGCATGCAAAACTTCGTCGGTGT
Organism: Bilobella aurantiaca; assembly: GCA_021029175.1. Lineage (NCBI taxonomy): Eukaryota > Metazoa > Arthropoda > Collembola > Poduromorpha > Neanuridae > Bilobella > Bilobella aurantiaca. The sequence goes on along the minus strand of VYYI01002515.1, from coordinate 6,966 downwards.
AAAATCTCCCCCACACAAACAAGGCACAGGACCGAAAACAAAGGGGAAAAAAGTTGAATGAATTTGCGCATGTGCAAAATGTTTCCGATGGTGCACCAGCGCATGCGGATGTAAACGATTTTATTAGGTAATTTTAATGATACGTACTTAATTATTTTAGTGGTGATTACTTACTTTTGGTTATTAATTAACCTGGAGGATTACATTGCTTGCGCGAATGATGAGTGAAAGAACATGAATAAATAAAAAGGTAGAGGCTATTTGAAGTGTTGCAAATATTCGGCTTAATCCATTTTGTTTCAACCCCGATATTTGGGTCATTTCTTGAAAAATCATTACATTGGATAACTAATTTTAAATGCAAAAAATCGTTTTATAAAATGAAAAATGAATTACATCACATCGGATGGAATATCGTGCCAAAATCAGTCCGACATTGCAGATTGACCTTCTTTGCCTTTGCATCCGTGGTTTCAATTTGTTATCTGATTGATGTGGTTCATCATCATTTTCAGGAAAACCGAAGCCACTTAATTTAATGGAACCATCTCGTTAAGATAATTAGCTCTGCCCCGCCTCACGAAGCCGCCAATTCCGCATCAACCCCATTTTTATACTTTTTATAAGAAGGATGCTTCCAACTCTGAAAACAATGCACTGCGACCTGCGCTCCGTAATTGACTAAACGCACTACGAGGAAAGTTTATAAATTCAGCGTCAATTTTCTGGAAGAAGCAGAAGAAGCGACAGAAGAAGGAAGTAGGGCTGAATCTGCCCAGTTAAGCGTGTATCATAGTACTCTCAGCACAGTTCCATTCTAGAATTCTATTAATAGGCCTTTTGGCAAACGTTTTCGAAGGGAAAAAAAAATTTCGCAAAAGCTTCTATTTGCACGCGTCGTCGTCGAGATCTAGTCGGCGGTATGGACTCGCCCGGTCGTTGTGTGGGGTTGGTCCTCCTGGTCCTTCTAAGTGTCCACTTGACCTTCTGGAGGGTCATCCAAGTCGGAAGGGGTCATTGAGGACATCAATGCCCGGCAGTTGAACAAGTTCATTCAGGAAAAGGACAATACGGCAATCTTTTGGTGTAAGGATCTTTGGATTTTCACGTATTTTTAATTCAGCGTAGGCTGCTCACTGAGATGAAACTCAATCTCAAGAGAGATGTGGAAGATTTTTTTTTTATAAAAATAGAAGTAGTCGAGTGACCTAGCAACTTTGACAGAAATAGATGCTTTCCTACACTTTTCAGCACCGTTCGAACAACTGCCGTATTTATTCATGTGCAGAAATATTTGCACTTGACAAATCGCTAGTAGCGGATTCCATGCCGCTTCCTCTACTAGAATGCGGTCTTACGGAAATCATCTTATGAAGTAGTAAAAAAAGCTACTGAAAGTGGCCCTGCCGCTGACGAAGAAGCTTTACATTATGCTTTCGTTTAAAATACACCAAACATGTCAAAATTTGTTTATTTTTAGATACCAAAAATTGTAAACCTTGTGACTCTGCCTTGCAGCAACTGGAGAAAATTGATGGTAAGTTTTCTACCCTGGAGCGCTTTGCAAAAAGTCCATGAAAGCTAGTAATTCAGAAAAGTAAAAAAAATCGCAAAAAAAAATCAGCATAAGCCCTCCCATTTCAGAAATTTCTTGTAAGTGTTCCAAGCTAATAAAACACGGTTCTAAAACAGTTTTTGAAATCTCATTACAGAACCCTTCAAAATGGTCTATAGTAAGTTGTTTTAGGACCGGATGCTTTTACATCACTTACAAAAAAAACAGTAGCAAAGTTGCTTCACAATGCGTTACCGTAAATATCTATGTAAACGCCCCAAGCGTTTTTCTAGATTATTAGACACTGCGGGTTTATACGGGACGGACGACGCGCTTGTAAAGTAATTCGCACTTACATGGGACATGGCGTCTAAATGGGTATTTACGGTATTTGGGGGAAGTAAAAACGATGATGCGAAAGCAAAAATAAGAAGCAAACAAAAAAGTCATCAAGGTTAATCATTTTAAATGACGGATCAGCTCGGAGTTGAATTTGCCAAAATCAATGACAAGAGAGTTGCCAAAAATTACAACATTGTAGATTTCCCTGTCCTGACCTACTTCCGGAAGGGCACTCCAGAACCCATCGTCTTCACTGGAGATCTGGAGAACATCGAAGCCGTCGAGGAATTCCTGACCAGCTTACAGTCATCTCCAGATCGCATTGAAGAGGTCAACGAAAAATTACTCAAGAAGCTAGTGGCTGACACAAGTTTTGTAGCTGTGCTCTTTTGTAAGATCTACTTTCAAATTGATCTTTGACTCATTCAAGCCAAACTAATTTTTGTCTTCTTCACAAATGATGTACCCTTGATGTGGCCCTTGTCTGACTTTGTCCCCGTTGCACCTTGCTTTTCAAAATTCCAATTTTTCATTCAGGTCCATCCATTTCGACGTGCAAGGAGAAACGTAAGACTAAATTGCCCGCAACTGTTCTTTCTCCAGTAATTCTGGATCTGGAATGAGAATGGAGCATTAGGCCGCGTTCACTACAACATTAGAAATCGTTATTTTTTGGCTTGATTACCGCATTCGTCGTTATTCTGCTGCACAATTATTAGTTTGTTCTAATGTCTAAAAGTGGTTTCCTTTATTTTTGGCTTACTAACCCTAAAAAACAACCCATTAACCCCCGTTGTATAATTGGAAATCCTAATTCGAAACTAATTGACAATTCCAGATAGACCAGATTGCAAAAAATGTGAGAAAGCACTTCGAGAGCTTGAGAATATGTAAGTAACTATTTCCGCAATCGCAAACACGGGAAGTGCTATTTTCCACTAAAAGCTCTATTGTAGAGACTGACGATTTTTAGACGAATTTAGAATAAAATCATTGCAACCGTGCAGTAGAAACTAGTAAAATAAAAAATGTCAATGTCTTACGTGATACATTAGTTCATCAATCTTTTTTTAAATTTTAGAACGAATTTCAGCCCATTAAGCGTTTATACATTTTATTTTTCAAATTCTGTTTCAAAGATGTCAAAATTGTTGTGAATTTTAGAGACGATGAAGCAGACGAGCTTGGAATTGCATTTGTAAAAATTAATGATGATGNTTTGTAAAAATTAATGATGATGTACTTGCCGATGAGTACAACCTCAAGAATCTTCCAGCCCTTGTTTACTACAGAGGGCAAATCCCAATCGTTTTTGATGGTATGATTTGCTTTAATTAATGAGAATGTACGACATTAACTTTAGGTTTAATTCTAATTTTAATTTAATTTAAATTTTAAAACAATTCTTCTGCTTTCCTTGCAGGAGATCTTACTAAGGAAGAGCAAGTGTTGGAGGTAAATCTGGTTATCATTAAAAATTAATATAAAATTTGAAAAAAAAAAACATTTTCAAAACTTGCTTGTATTTCGCTTTTTTAGTGGCTTATACAAAACAAGTCAATGGGAGGTGAGCAAGTTCTTAAATTCTGATTTCTGCCTTCTTAAATTCAATTATTAAGTTAGTTCAGATTAAAAAAAATGCATTCAATCCAGATGAAGACGAGGAAATCGAAGCGGTGAGTGCCAAGGCACTTGAAACTTTGATTGATTCAATCGAGAAATTGGCAGTTCTATTTCTGGACAATTCGCCTCTGTCGGCGAGTTCTCTCAAAGAATTGGAGCACATTGATGACGACTGCGGAAGAAACGGTATATTTTGATCTGTATATTTGCCACTACACAGATTATTTAGACTTTCACTTTGTTTATTGACTCACCGTCATAACCGCTCTGTTTTGATAAGGAATCGAATTTGTTAAGACGGATGACAAGAAGGCTGCCAAGCAGCATGGAATCGACGAGTTACCCACGCTTGTCTACTACGAAAGTCGTGTGCCAAATGTCTACGACGGTAAAAGCATAAAAACTTTGTTTACCTCAAGTTCGGTTCATTCAAACTGATTTGTCTAAATTACAGGTGACCTTCGAAATGAGGAGCAAGTTCTCGAATGGTAAGATTTGCGGTTAATTTTTAATATTTACTAAATTATCGTTATATTTCATGGACCCCTCAGGCTACTCCATCAACTTCAAGCCGATGAAATCGAGGATGTGACAGGTTGGTTTGGAATTAAAACATTGGAATTGCATACAATTTTGTTGTTTAAACTTAAATTCAATGTAAATTGATTGAGCTCGATTTAAAAAAAAATTGTTTAGATGTCATGCTGGACCGGCTAATTCATGAATCAAAGTATCTGGCAGTCCTATTTTGTAAGTGTCAGAAGAATCAGTAACAATTTACTTATTAAGCACAAAATGAATTTAATCACTTTGTTATAGACTCGGAAGATCAAAAAGAATCACGAGAAGTCTTGGTTGAGTTGGAGAATATTGGTAAGTTCAGAATTATTGCAACATTTTCTTGTTAAATTGGTAGTAATCATTTTATGGTTTTGTACAATACAGATGATGAGTGTGATGCCAAAGGCATCAATTTTGTGAAGATCGGTAAGCATGCATCTTCTAACACTAAACTGGGATTAATAGTACATTTTTACGTTACTTTCAATTTTTCAAAGACGATCTGTCGGAAGCTGCGGAGTATGGAATTGAAACCACTCCGAAATTGGTTTACTTTGAAAATTCGATCCCAAGTTTATATGAAGGGAACTTGATGAAGGAAGAGGAAGGTGAAAATCAAACAAAAAATGTGTCTAAAAATTTAATAATATTTTAGCCAGTATTATTTGTTCCAGTACTCGCTTGGTTAATTCAGCAAACCGAAACGGATGAAATTGAAGATGTAACGGACGAGATGCTGGAGAAGCTAATCAACAACAACCGAGAAATCGCCGTTTTATTTTGTAAGGACTAACCATTCCCTGCTGTAAAATCTTCCTTAATCAGCATCAATTGCAACCATTAATTTGTATCATTATGATTTCCTTTTGATTTGCATCTTTTCCATAACGGCTTTCTCTTCTTTTGAACCTGACGAAAGAGCAAAGGGACTTTCTCCTACTTTCACTTCTGCTTCCTTACTCTTGCCTTCTTTCTATTTCCATGTCTTCAAGCATTACATGATGACGTGGCAGTACTTTACTGTAAGAGCTTCTTTTGTTTCAAATATGATTTATTTTACTACTAATCCCACCGCTAGCATTAACTAATAGAACCTCTAAACACTTTCTTCTAAATGCCCCGACACAGTGTTTGCATTTGATTCACTTTTCAACAGACGACAAATCACAGAGAAAATCACAGAAGATCATTGCCGAACTGGAGCAAATCGACCAAGAGTGTGATAAGCATGGAATTATTTTTGTGAAAATTTCGGATGAAGGGAAAGTCAAAGAATTGGGCCTTCAAGTCCCTGCTCTCATTTATTTTGAATCTAAGGTTTGTAAATAAGTTATTTCTGAATTTGTACTCATTTCTGTCACTAATTAACGGTTTACTATTTTATTTTCAGGTGCCACATCTCTTTGAAGGAGATTTGTCGGAAGAGGATTCCGTATTAAAAGTAAATTTCTAAATTAAACGTGAAAGTTTTTAATCTAATTTGAACATTGAGCGTTTCTTCTAATAAACTGTATTTGTTTTTCAGTGGTAAGCTAGGGGTCCCAGGAAGTGTTTTAAATGTTTAATTTTTATTCTGGAAAACTAGGCTGCTTCACCAACTACATGCGGACGAAATTGAGGAGGTATTTATAATGAGGCATTAATGACATTCTGTATGAGGTGTTTTTTTTTGAAAATGTTTTAAACTATTTTTTTTTGTATACAGGTGACTGACGAAATGCTGGACCAACTAATCGAAAAGAATCCTTATGTGGCAGCGGTATATAAATTGAATACACTTAAAAGACATATCGTTAAGTGGTTTCAATGTTTTCTAAATGTAGTTTAAAAATATTTTATTAGCTCTTTTATGACAAACAAGACAAACAAGACATGCAAATTCTGTCTTCTTTAGAAAATATCGACGACGAGGTAGGTTTATTTTTTAGAAATGTTGGAAATTGAAGTTATTCGAAGGGAATAATTGTGGTGATTTAAAATATCTGATTAAATCCTTCACAGTGTGATTCCCACGGCATTTTATTTGTAAAAATTGACGATGACAATGAAGCCAAGGAATACGGTCTTGAAAATCTACCAGTTCTGATCTACTTTGAAAATAAGGTAATAAATACTTATCATTACAGGTACTATCATTTTTATGTATGTAAAAATGTGTATAGAACTTGAAAGAATTTTTTATCGACTCAATTTATAGGTTCCAAGTATTTATGAAGGTGATTTATCAGTAGAGGAAAATGTCTTGAAATGGCTGGTCGAACAGCGTACAACAGACACGATTGAAGAAGTACAAAAATTATATTTATAAATGACGTTTCCCTTTTACAACGTTACATCGAATTTGTTATTCAGGTCACAGATGAAATGCTAGAAAAGCTGGTCAACACGCACACCTACGTTGCGGTCTACTTTAGTAAGTTCACGAATAAATAAAAGTAAAGTCATATTTCTATTAGATTTATTATATGTAATATTTCTCTTTTCTAATAGGTGGCCCTTGTGACGAAAGTGATGCTGAGAGTTCCTGTACGTCAATCTTAGCTGAACTAGAATCATTGGATGATGATACTGACGAAGGTATGTTTCACTGAACAAAAATCAAGTCTTTGTGTTAAAATTTCTATTTCTCTTTTAAATTTTAGCCGGAATTCAAATGGTAACGACCGAGGAGCAACTCTTTGGAAAGAAAATTGGTGTGAAGCACTACCCATCTCTTGTATGTTTTCCAACTATTTTCCGAAAAAATTGCATTTAAATGTTCTATTCATCACGCTGTCTTTTACTTCATGTAGGTAATGTTTCGAAATGGAGACCCCTTGTTTTATAAGGGAAGTTTAACAGACGAAGATGAAATGGTAAGTGCTTTTGGAAAGAATCGGTGAAAG
>VYYI01002514.1:0-14659 GCA_021029175.1 Bilobella aurantiaca | reverse complement strand
TTTGGTTTTCTCTGATTCTGCACTCGTTTTCATTTCGTCCGTCTCGGCCGAGGCCGTAGTAACTTCAAAATTGAACCCATAATTTAAAAAAAGTCTCACGCTTTTCGACAGCTTGATATTTTTTTAAAAGTAATGCATTTATTTTATTTATCCAGTGGGTATTAATTTACAGTGTTTTGTGTCTACGTAGTAAGACTTAGAAAACCACTGAAATTTACAGCAGAATCCTGTTAAGCTTAGGTAAACAATTTCCAAAGATGGAATTGATCTCAAAATCAATCAACTTCTTTTGGCATTGCTACTGGGGTAAAAGGGGATTTTTCTTACCGTTCCTTTTGGTTTTCTTGGCTCTAGAGCCATTGGATGTGCTGCCAGTGTTTCATTGCTGTAAGGTGAAGAGGTGTGACGTTGATCTGGAAACATAATGGTGGCTCGGTGGCCATGACTTCCCTCCTCGTTAACAATTGATGCGGATAAGCGTGGGCGTGAGGGTAAGGGCTCCTGGTTCCCTTCCTCTCGCGAATGAGCTCCATCTTCGGGAAGATGAGGATTGGACGCTACCAGTGTACAGATGACTCCTATCAAAATGCAACTGATCACTTGCGTTCTTGAACAACTTAAGAATTGGTCTGTGCTCATTCTGCTTCACTCTGTTCTTTGCCTGGGCCTTTCAACAAGTAAGCACCAAATCCTGACTTTGGAAATTGAGACAAAAGAGGAAGAGGTCCACTTTGCAAATACAAAATGGAATTAAGGAGCATGGATGAGCACTTTTTATTCCTCAGATCCAGACTACGTCAAGTTCTCCTCCCTAGAAATTCAGTGGAAGCAGAACAAATCAAGAATGTGAGATGGACCCCAATTAAATGTTAATCCACCCCAACAATTGGCATAAATAACCCACCATCTTCATCCCACAACCTTTCATAACTAATCAACTCTTTCGCTACCACCTCCAACAACATTCAATCAGCATCTCCCACAACTCAAAAACACTTTAAACTCATATTTATCAAACATCATCTCAACTCAAAACAATTGTCTACATTTTAAGATGAGGCATTCCTCTTACCCAGTATTTAGCTAAAATTAGACAATCAATATTTTATAATAAAGGCAAATAATTTCCCTTCTTAAGTGTCGGTTCCTTTGTCTTCTTTAATTGCAAATTCTTATTAGCCTCCAATTTCTATTCACTAGTACTGAAATATCGTACTAACGCATGAATTCAAGCGTGATGCTTCTGGACTTCCATGCTCGAAGATCATTGTCTAAAAAATGAAGATCCTTGTCCGGAAGATGTTCAACTTAAAGTTAAGTTTCCAGTAAGTATAAGATGACTCCGTTTAAGTGTGCCCAAGTATACGTTTATTTAAGTGTGTCACCAACGAAGACGTACTTTTCCTTTTGTCTTCAAATAAAACGATGACGTGAATATGACGCAAGAGCTGAGAGAAGAAGGCTATTTCCGGATGAATGTAAGGAGTTTAGTTGTTGGCTCATTTCCGCTTCGTTTTATGTTTGGAAATTTTATTTAAGTAGCTCTACTAAAATAAAATGTTATTTAATTCTTCGTCATTATTTGAAAAGTTGACATCTCACTAAATGGTTGTAGCTTTTATTGTGAATTCTAGTTAGCAATGGCAGAAGTGGGGGCGTTTTTCTTAAGTCCTTCTGATGAGAGGCTTTTAATGCAAATGGCCTTCAAAGTAACTTTGACGACATGACAAGGCGTTAACGATGTAGTAATTCAAGTGGTTATGAGGCGTTATGTTTTATGCGACAATTATTATGGACATAGGCAAAGGTGATTTTGGAAAGCTCGTTGGAACTTTTTATGGGAAACAACGCTCAGTGCTATTTTTGTGCTACCATAAAAATTAAACTTAAGTATGAAACTATCAATGATTTAGCTTCGAGAATAATTTCCAAGTGTTCAATTTTTTCGTCAGTTTATTTGGAATAAGAAGGGAATCGTCTCATGATGGACATAATTAAAATGTTGTTCAATTACAAATCCACGTCATTACACTTGGACAATGAAAATATCATATTAACTCATAATCACTTCTTGTGATTTTTCCCTAGCTTGTAACGTTATGTTGCGTATATAAATAATCAAACTAATATTGCAACATCAAATAGTAATATTATGATCTACTCCATGATACTTCATGACGTTATTGCTTTTGAAGTCATCATAGGTCATTGCAATTTCTGTGGGACGTAAATTGAATGTATCTATTTTAAGACTAGTACTATTTCTTCAGACCAATTGAAAATATTAATTTGGAACTGCGTAATTTCATTAAATGTTTGTTATATGTATTTGTTGCTATCATGGATGTTATAGGTATACGACATTAACAGGGTCAACAGGGTATTTCTACAACTCCCAATTCTGGTCTTTGACGTCAAAGCGATGCGAGTAAAGGTAACAGACACTTTGATTAGGGTCAATTATATTGACGTTTATTTGGATTAATAACCTGCGTCAGCCACTGTCACCGAAATTTATTTTTATATACTAAAGTAGATATTTATGAAAGGTCAAGTGTCTTCACTATTTAAAAAATACCATAACTCATCAAATGTGACAGAACTTGAGCTTGAAATGTTGGGGTGACGAAATTCCTTGGCCATTAATAATGAAATCCGACATCCTTATAGGTATGGGAAGAATACTTTTCCAAACTTCTAGAAATCTATCACCACGATATTCAAAACCAAAGCGTCTTTGGCAGGAAGGCAACTGAATGGTCCCGAGAATCAGTAGATCAAGTTCCATTTTTGTAACTAATAACGCTCCTCCAGAATCTTTTTAAAATCATGTAATATCTCCCTAGAAAATGGAGGTTTATCTTGGAGGGTGATAACCTCAGAGTGTTATTCGCCAAGATGCTGACAGACAGCAGATGAATTATGAACTCATCGTTCGAATGATCTAGTTTTAATTTATCGCCGAGGGTTGGACAACGCACCTTTACCCTCCTCTATTTGTAGGGTGTCTAATATTAACAAAAATTACGATTAATGACAGATTAAATCATGATTAGATTAATGACGTTCATTCCTGAGGTAGTGGTAGACTATTTAGAATCCGTTAAAGAAATTTAGAAAGGATTATGATAGATTAATGGATTTAGAAATAATTAGAATTACTTCTAAAATGTTTTGCGTAGGAGCGAATAAGCGTGTAGCTGAAACAGTTTCCTTGAATCGCTGTTTCGCTCACTCTGATCCCCAAGGGTTTACGCAAGCATTGAAGGCCTAACCCTGCAAATCACTACCATTTTCGTTATACCCTCGTAAGTAGTCTTGGACGCTTACTGAGCGTCCACTCAGGTCAAGTGGACTTTTAAATTTCATTTACAAAATCGAGCTGCTGCATATTGCTTCTCCATAGTTCCTGTGACGCCGTGGCATTAACCAACTACGATGTCTTGCCCCATGGGATTTGAGTAAGGTTAACCATAAAGTAGAGAAAATACTTGAATTAATGAATTATTTGTTAAGAAAGCATGGGTCTGATTCGGCATTTCAGTGATCTAGACTCTACGCAAGCGCAGAATGGATGCAACATGGCCACGGACAGCCGTGAGCCGGGCCTCCTGTACGGCGAGTACTTGCATCTGCACAAAATTTTGGATGCGCAGCATTTGGCAAGTGCCATGGAGAACAACCCTGTCCATGATGAGCATCTTTTCATCGTCACTCATCAAGGTAACAAAACAAATTGATATCCAAAGTAAGAAAGCACAGTAAAACTATTCTTAAGATATAAATTCTGCAATCAAGAATTATTTTGAATTGTTCAATTTGTTTGGTAAGGACGAGCCACTTTATGAAAAAGTTAAGCTAAGGTTAAAAATTGCATTAATTTCTAATTGATTTCACGAAATAGCCTATGAACTCTGGTTCAAGCAAATTCTATTTGAAGTGGACTCCATAAGGCACATGTTTGAGAAGGAGCTCCTCGATGAGCGATGTATGCTCGAAGTCCTGAAGCGAATTCAAAGATGCGTCTTAATTCTCAAAGTAATTGTAACAATGCAATTCTGTAGAATTTAGATTACGAAGAGCTCATTATAATATGAGTAAATAATTTGCGCGAGTCCATTAGATGTTGAGATATATAAAGCCCGTTTTGAAAGATTAAGTTTTCTGTTTTGACAGTTGCTAGTGGATCAAGTTATGATTCTGGAGACGATGACTCCGCTGGACTTCATGGAATTCCGACACTACCTGTCCCCAGCTTCCGGATTTCAATCTCTCCAATTTCGGCTAATTGAAAACAAGCTTGGAGTGAGACAGGTAAGTAGTGATTAGACACAAATTCTCTGAAATTGCTTTCAAACTTCTTATGACAGGAAAATAGGTCTCGCTATAATCAAGCCAATTACACCAAAGTGTTTTCCGACCAAGGCTCAACAGACCAGTTACGCCAGTCTGAAATTGAGCCGTCGCTTTGCGATCTAGTTCAGCGGTAACCCGATTAGTTTCAAAAATGTATGAAAATTACTTTAGTAAATCTATTTTTAAAAGATGGCTTGAACGGACTCCCGGATTGGAAGAATCGGGATTTAATTTCTGGCACAAGTATCAGCGAGTCGTTGAAGAAATGCTTACGAATCAAGAGACACGCGCAAAGGTGATATGGACTAAAATTACAAAGAACATCCGCGATTTTACGTTCGCAAATCTCCCCCCGTTCGATTTCGCAAAAAAAAATTTGTCTTTATCATGTATTTTTGACGCTGAATCCAAATCTGCCATCCCCGTGAGCCGTGACCATAGGAGGTCAACTGTGACCCCCTAAGTGGCCGCTCCCTGACCTAGAGTAAATGTACATGTAACGGCTCAAATTATAAGCGTTTTCGAGAGAATTAATTTTTCAGACTTTTGTGACCTCTTGAAGTCAATTTTGAACTTAAAATCCCAAATGACTAGGAAATTCTCAAATTTGTTGCAAAGTTTTTGACCCTCTATGGTCACGGGGATGGCAAATTCGTGTTCAACGTCAAAAATACATGCTAGAAACCGATTTCCAGCAAAATCGAACAGGGGGTGGAGGATTTCATAACGTATAATCGCGGATGTCCTTTGAAATAACTTGCCTTATTTTTTGAGCAGCAAGAACCGAATGAAAGCGTTCGTCTGACCCAACTTGGTGATATTCAAAAACGTCGAGAACAATTTGCTTCCGTTTTTGATGAGAAAACTCACGAGGCGTTGGTTCAACGCGGAGAGCGCAGGTTCTCGCACCGTTCCCTACGTGGGGCAATTCTAATTACGTTCTACCGAGATGAGCCACGTTTCAATCAACCGCACCAACTTCTTGCCTCACTTATGGACATGGACGCCCTCATTACGAAGTGGAGATGTAATGGACTAGGTATTAATTAAACGAATTACCTTAATTATTTTATGTTTCGTAGACAATCATGTACTTCTGGTACAACGCATGATCGGATCCCAGCAACTTGGTACGGGCGGTTCATCTGGCTACCACTACTTACGGTCAACTTTGAGGTAAGAGTTTGACTAAAAGGAATAATTATAACAACAAAATTATCATTTGAACTGCAGTGACCGATACAAAATATTTTTGGACTTGTTCAACCTTTCGACGTTCTTGATACCGAAGCCATACGTTCCTCCATTGAGCAAAGAAATGAAGTATCGTCTGTCGCTAATCGAAGCGGTTGACGGGACTACTAATGAACCTGAATCCTGAAAGTCTTTAAAGTAAATGACATAGACCAATACAACGCAAACATGGCATATTCCATAAATTGTAAATAAAAAAGAATATTCACAAACTAAAATTCATTCAGAGAATTCCTTTTTATTAGACAACAAAATTAATCTGGGAGTTTTGGACAGATTTATAAAATCATAAGTATAAAATCTTGGATTTGTGATTTTGAAGATTACTTAAAGTTTACTGTTGAAATACAGTTGGACATTTTAGACTGTTTCCATTTCGTTCAAGTTTAAGGTACCCGTATCTGCATTTATCGCACCAGTATCGACCGATTCAAGTGCAGCGAGAACTGAAGCCTCGTCCTCCGCTGTTGATTTGTATTCGTTGAAAACAAATTCATTGCGATACTCATCTAAGTATTTGGTCGACCGGGCCTCATCCAGAAATAAACCATAGGCTTTATGAATGTGGTGAACTTTTACCTAAGAATAAAGATCTATTGATTTAACTCTTCAAAGTTCTTCCGGTCTGTAGGCATGTGATAATAAAGTTCCGTCATGACTATTTATATCATTTCGAGTGAAAAGTTTCCTTCATCCTTCCTTACCTCCAGTGACTTTTCACGTTGAGCCAATACACCAGAAGTAGTGATCAGTTGAATTGCGTAACGAAGAGAAGATTCCTTTGCAACATTTGTCAGCACATTAATGCCTTCCTCTTCAATTTCAACATCTTCCTCTTCCGCTCGAATAATTAGAATCTGTTTGAGATCATCCGTATTGTACGGCTTTGTTTTGATAATAATCATTCTGTCCAAAAGATCGATGGGAATTCCATGGGGAGAAATGTAGTTTGTTCCACGAATCCGGGTCATTCCTCGATTAGTAGCCATGATAATAACAGGCGACATTTCGTTCTCCAGAGCTCGATTCAGAAAAGAGAAACACTCAATGTCCAACATATGAGCCTTGAATTTAAGCAAAAACACGGTAAATCAAACAACACCTTGGTTATGATTTACATTCCGTATTTCGGATAAATATACGAACTTCGTCAATAAAAAGAACTCCAGGTACAACTTCCGCTTTTCCTTCTTCGCGCCATTCCCCAACCTTGACGTTAATTCCTTCTCTAATTTCGGACTTAATTTCCCCCGTATCCCCGGAGAAAAGAGCCATAAAGCCTTGAGCTCTAGAATTGATTACATCCATCTCATGAATGCTTACAACATGGACAACCTCCTTTCGTTTCTGCAATTCACCTTCGGGACACTGAACAAATCTAATCAGAATTAAAACAAAGTGTTAACAAATTTCGTGCTATCTACTTCCTGAGCTCACAATTAAAGCATGCAATAAATAAGTACCTGGTTTGCGCTCCGGTAGCGTCATAATCTCGAGCACGGGAAAAAGAACGCCCCATTTTTGCAATTCTTCCAGTCGCTTTATCAAATGTGACAATATCACCAGCTTGAATCTAATACACATATACATGAGATGGTACCGGTACCTCACGATACTTAATATCAATTAATATGAATAAATTAATTAACGAGTCTGATTGTTTCGTACAGTAAAAACAAAAGGAGTTGAGTAAAAGTAGAAGGTAAAGGGGGGTTTGGAGAAATTACCTTTTCTTTGATACAATTGTCAATCATCTTTTGCCCGAGCTCGTAAATAGTCTCCATTTCAGTTGTTTTTAGAGTCAGTTTACCAGTTCGTTGAGCCACAGCACTGGCAGGTGTTTCAATTAAGATTTCAACTACTTCGCCTTCAATTATTTCCGTTTCTTCCCTAAAAAAATAAGCGTCATAAGAACATAGGGTAAAACCAAAACGGTTTGCCATAATTCATATCTCCATATTACTGGAACTGGGGGCTTACTTAATCCGAATTCCGATTGCCTTACGAATTGCCTGCGTCAGGGCCTCGGTTTTGCTCATTTCCAACGAAAACACTTCCGACGCCGACATGTTTATGAATGGCGTGTCAGTGCCAAGTGCCTTCGACATTCCCATTGCTATAGCCGTTTTACCACTGCCTGGTGCTCCGGCCAATAGGATTGCTCGCCCAGCAATTTTCCCTTGATCAATCATTTTCACCACAATACCAGCAGCACGACGAGCGGAGACTTGTCCCACCATCCCTTGTGAAGTTTTCTAAATGTTTTTGAAAATGTTTTAGCATCATTCATGACAGATTATACTTAAACAGTCCTCCTAATTGTCGGAAAATGAACCAAATGACCAGTAAAGTTAAATATTGGGTATCGGTAGTTACCGCTCGTGCCTCCAAGGTATCATCAAGTCCAAGTCCACGGATATGGGAATGGGCCCCAATCCTTTCCAAATGAGTGACATCCTGCACATCGGTTATTGCCGTCGTTAAGTCGCCTATTGTCATCTGTACAGAGAAGATCAATCAAGTTGACAGAAAAGGATGGTGGAAATTGACAACCAACATCTGAAGGATAAAAGCGAAATACTTTCTCCGCCTCGCAAATCCGCAAAACTTCGAAGACGGAGGCCCACTAACAACGAATCAAACGAACTTACCCCTTCCATGACTTGTCCGTTAGAATGAGTCTGCTTCAATTGACTAATCGAGTCAACGTATCAATTAATTACTCAAACAAAAACGTTTTACGGAAGACGAACTGGATATTAGAGCCAGTGCAGTGGCAAAGTTGGAATTGAAGATAAGTGGTCGAATTGACTTCCTCCCGCCTCACTTTCCTGCCTCTCGCAAAGGCACAATGGCAAAGAACTCGGATCAATTCAAAGATCAATAACAACGGGAAATTATGCATTGACTAACTTCCAAATTAACCTGAAAACAATTACTTCTTGCAGAATCATTTCCTCATCTCATAATTGAAACTTAGAAATCCAGCACTAACAACTTGCCCTTCGTACCACGTCCGCTTAACAAAAGCAACTGTTCACAAACACAAAATTGATTTACACTATTAAAGGTATTACATGATTCATCTAAAATGTTTATTACAGTTCCATTTAAAACTTCTACTTTTTTTAAAAGCTCCTTATGCAAAGACAAGCAAAACTAATTTTTGAAGCTTTTCTAAACTTACTGACGGTACGGTCACGATGGTTATTTGGATACATCACGAACATCACCAACTTCGACGCAGGGCATCAGGCATGCCCAGCACAAAGTGAGCATGGTGCCTTGCGCATGTGCTACATAACATCTTTGCGGATTTCTTTACAAAATCGCTGTCGTCCACTCATTTAAATCCTGATACATGTATCCCTTGATGGAATCGGTACCGGTGCGCTCTAGGTACTGGCAATTTGTAAAATGTAAACAATTTAGTTCATAAACTTTGAAAACAAAAATCATTATCGCAGCTTTTCTCCAAGGCGTGCATCCATCGGCGACATGACCAGAACTACTATTGTGCCAATTGTCCTTGGAATTTTTCTGCAAAGCACATTCACATTAACAATCGATTCATTTTCCGATGGACCCTGTCATGCTCCTCCAAGAATTGATTTGGCTGAAGTGGATTTCGAACTGGTTTCGTTTAAAATAATTAAATAGTCGTGCCATGTCTAATGTATCACTTCAATTTTCAGGCCCTCCACTTTGCCGTCGAGCCAGGTTATGTACCAATGGCCAGCAAGATGAACTATTACAGTATGGCTGAAATACTACAGGGCGAGGTTCCACATGATTTCAAAATATTGAAAGGATCGCTCTGTCTAAAACTGACGACTGGACTCTTTGAAAACGTTCTTACAGGCTTCAGCGGAGCAAGACGGGAACTCGCATGTGAGCTCAACGGGATAGGTTCAGTTGCCTGCGTAAATCAAGATAGCCCTTCACGTAAGAATCCAATTAATATACGTTACAAAATCCTTAGGGAAATGACACTATATAAAATCTAGCTAAAATACAATGAAGTAAGACTTCCTATAAATCTGTTTTGATTTGTAGGTAATACAACGGTGTACGTAGTCTGGTCCAACAATGACAAGCTACTAAGCGTCAGTTGCTTATCCAATGGGCAAGCCGGCTGGAGCGTCTTGTCTTCCACTCCTTTTGTACACAAGGAAATTAAAGAAATAATTCTACAGAAAATTCAAGAATTTGGATTCAACCCTGCAAATGCAATGGAAATTTCATACGAAAATTGCCAGGAATAAATTTAAACTCGTGTTAATTATCATAATAACAATGCGAAGCCGTGCTAAAAAAATTAAAACTTCTGAATATCTATTTACTCTATTTTTCACCATACAACAATTAAAATCAAGGAGCTCACTCACGAACGAGTCACGACACTTCGAGAATTTCATGATCAGTAGTGCAATTTTCATGACTTGGCTCATTCTTCACTTCCTCTTCTTGTTTAGTTTTCAGAGCACCTGTGCTCAAGAGGTATTCGACAGAATATTTGTTATAAGTTGCTCTGTTGTGAAAAAAAAGTTCATTATTTTGAACATTTACGAAGCAAAAAAAAACAGTTAATTCCTTACAGCGACGTATCCATGACTCGAATAACATTTTTCTGAAGCGCGGTAAGGACTCCTAGAAGACGGTTGTCCTTTCCCTTTTGCCAAGACAGGAGATGCAGTGCCAAAAACTTCTCACACCAAATCAGAAAAAATTCGACGTGTCTGGATTTTCCTACTCCTGTGCTCAGTAGCTTCAGAAATGGAACATGGTATTTGTAAGGGATCGATCCGCATACGGCATCAACTACATATAATCATGGAAAAGTATTACAGTTGGTGTTGATTTACTGATACTGAATCAAATAGACATTTAACTGAATGACAGTAAATTGTACCATGTGATAGCGGAATTCGCTCAATTACTTCTTCGTTTAGTTCTGGAAGATTCAGACGGAGAGCCATGATCAGCGCTATATAGTTTAGTGGAAGTTAGATATTTGCTGCATCAAACTGTTCTATTACTCAATACATTTTGGATGAAGTTCAACTTGCCTAGGTCATACTTTCCTTGTCGAATAGTTTCTCGAATGCCGGCAGGGCTGATTGACTCATCTGAATCCGACGGCATGAATACTTTCTTTGAAGACTGTGCATAGCGAAACAGTCCCTCAGTGGTCGTAGCAATCCAGGATTCACCAGTAGGGGAAAATTTAATACAAGAGACGCGAACTTCAGGTTTGGTAGAACGTGAAGACATGTCCCCGCGTCGTACGCCGGGCAAAGTAAGGACGTCCCCGTCGCCTCTTTCCTCCAAGAGATCCATATTACCAAATTCGGTTAATTTTCGGTGATGTATGAATTCCTGGAAGCGAAAAAATAAACTGATAAAAATAACTTTAGTTTATAGTAAAATAAACTGATAAAAATAATTTAGCTCATGGTAAATTAATAAATTGGGAAAAATAATTTAGCTTATAGTAAAATACAACTTACATTCATGCTGTCGAGTGATTTGTTTTGCGTGACTTCAAATTTTCTCAGAAGCAAATGCCTCTCTGTACTATACAGACAAATCGTTTTCGACTGTCCACCACCTAGAAGATAAGCTCCGTCTGGAGAATATGCTAATGATCGAAATGATTTTCCTTGTAAGCTTTTCTTCGCAGTGATCTTGTCATGTTCGGATCGCCCTCCGCCTAAATGGTTTCGCCCGTCAATACTTCCAAATTCTGTTGGTGTCTCCGAGCTACAAAATGTAATTTGACAGTCCAAAGTTCCAACGGCAATTTCCTTTCCATCCGGCTTAAAACTCAAGCAGGTCACTTGAATAAGAATAATAAATAAAGTTTTTTAGGAAAGAATCACATAATTAGTTCAAAGACCCATGGTACCGAAATATTACAACTTACCTTCCGAGCTGAATTCTAGTGTAACTGTTGGGGTGGCATCTCCAAGAATATCCCAAACCCGAAGCGTCTTGTCCCAACTTCCAGATGCCAAGTGGCTACTACCCAGCGTTGGGCTAAACTTTAGGGTAGCTACAGGGCCAGTATGTTTTGATAACACCTGAAATGAAATAAATTTTATTTTACAATCATACATCGAAAATGCGTATTGTTACTTACTTGTATTAATCTTCCTGTTTTTATCGACCAGATGAAAATATCGAATACGTTAAAAGATCCTGCGGCGACTATATCTCCACTGGAGTCAACAGATACGCAGCTAAACTGTGCGGGAGTGGGTGAAGTGAATGTCCGAAAATTACGATACCGGACCAAATCAAACGCCCGCACTGTTCCGTCAACAGAAGATGATAAAATTGCTTTTCCATTGTTGGTGAAGGCAAGACCCGATACCGACCCAGTGTGCTCACTGAAGGTAACAAAGCAAAAAGAAGAATCTGCCTCCCAAACCTTCACTTTTCCATCTTCTCCGCCAGTAGCAATATGAGCAGCATCAGGAGAATATTCACAAACATTCATTGTGTCAAAGTGGCTCTGTTGTTTCATTGTATAAGTTTCCGACACCCATTCCCAAACAAGTAATTGTCCAAGACTAGCACATCCGAAAGCAATCCAGTCTCCAGATGCGTTGATACGAACGGTAGATATGTGTTGCTCGTCCAGACTGAAAGATAAAGAATTTATACTTATGAGAAACTCATCTAATCACGAACTTATACTTTATAACGCTTTCGTGAGATACATTGTACCTAAGTATTTGTAAAATTGTAAATTCTGGAAGCTGATGGAGGGCAAACATGCCATTTGTGAAACCAGTAACCAGGACATGCGTAGCCCTATTAAAATCAGAACACACAAGGTCGGAACGTCGTTGATCCTTAAACAAGTCGGAAAAATAAAAACGAGCAGCCTTTTTAAAGTTCAATGGTTTTCCATTGGTAACGAGATCCGTATCTGTCGACGACCGCTTTCCAGGTTTTTCTACAAATCAGAGTTTAAAGTTGATTTATTTCGTATATTCGTTTAGTTAAAATACTTTTTCGGGCATTGGCTTCCATATTCTCCCTGTCTACAATTTCATCCTCGCTCAGATCCTCTGCTTCATTGGACACTTGACTGAATTTAATAAGTTCATCTCCAGTACATTTCCAACTGCATAGTTGACCATTCCTGTCCAGCATTTGTTCATGTTTACCGTTCAACAGGATATTACGAATATATTTTGCTTGTATATAAAATAAAATCACTCACTTGCTTAACGAGAATAAGTCATAACTGCCGGATTCAAAGAAAATGTTCACAATGGAGTCTGTATGTCCGGTAAAGGTGACAGGCTTGAAATTGATGTATTTCTCGACAGGGTATATCCGTATACAATTATCGCTTCCTCCAACCCCAATCAAACTGGTTAGTGAAATAAAATTAATCATTACAAATATTAGCGCAAAATTAAAAAAGCAAATTTTGAACATAAATTATTTACGAATTAAATTGTCAAACACGAAAAAAAACTTAGGACTATAAGGTTATCCGTTCTAGGAATATTAATTGATGGTGAATCCTATTAGCAATTGATAACGCAGTTATAGATATTTACTTCGAGTCATGAGACCAGTCAACTGATGTTGGTGACTCCCTAAAGTCAGAGAATACACGTTTCATGTAGTATGGATTGGCATTTTCCAAAGCAGACGGCGCCTCATATATCACAACTGCATGAGCCAGATCAGAATACATGAATAATCCTTTTTTTAGTTCTAAATTAGGGCATGCCATTCATATTCAAAAACCTGAATTCTCTTTCAAGACTGCGAAATACATTCCGTTCGGTGAAAATTTAATTGCCAACGGCGGCTGGCCAACTTTGAGGAGATGCAGCAATTTTCTCGACTCAAGGCTAATGATGTGAAGCTCCCCAACTGCAATGGATAAGATATTTTTAGTTGACAAGCTCACTCGCCACTCTCAACTGTAAATTGAAAAGTAGTTGGACTTAGATTCAATACTTACTTTCGTTACCCGCAATAAGCAATCTGCCACTTGGTGCGACATCCAGAGTTACATAATTGTGGGTGCTTTCCACCGAAATAGTTCCGGCAATGTAGCTAAAATTCAAAGGAAGGTAAATGTTTACAATTAGTCCATACTTCCGATCTCTATAAAAAAAAATACTTTTTCAGGTCGAATCCAGTTATCCTATTTCCAACAGGACTAAGAAGAGTATCTCCGCTATTAGGTAAGAACATTACGTTGCCCTTCCGGTACACCGAACCTAGTAGTGCCTCCAGCTAGAAACAGGTTGAAAACTTAAAATACTTGCTGCAGGCAATGCAAATCGTAGTTTGGTAATGGTAACCATACCTGAAATGAGGCCAACACCATCTTGAGTTTTAAGTGGAGACAGTCGAAACTTCCTACAAATTATGTCTACAAATTAACTAATTAACTGATTCCTAACAACTCAATTACTTAAGTAAGTACCTTTAAATTAAGTGAAATAAATGTTAAAAAGAAGCTGGAAAATGTTTATGTATGGAAAGACTGCAAATTCCCGCTGTTATTCGAATATCGTATTCACGTGTTTCCGGTTAAAACATGTGCACACCATATGTCGGCAACGGCTAACATATTGTGTTCTTTTTTTAGTATGTTTTTGCTCTCTGACTTATGATGTCTGATGATGGAAATGGTCTGTTTTGCTAGGTAAATGGCGAGGTATTAATTTTAGCGGTGAATTAAGTCATCAAAACACTTAAAAATCAATAAATTTGAGAATTAGATCCATAATTATTATGGGATATTGGTCGCTATCAATGTTTAAGTGCAAATCAAAAATTAAGATTAACCCCAATTTAGCTTTTTGGTATAAAAAAAAATGTCAAAGTTAGCGTTGTTGTTGTTCAAGCAGCCATATATTGTCCACTTCCATAAAAAATTGATTGACTGGTTTCCTCATTTCTTGTTTTCACTATTCAACGTTGCAAGGTATGACAACAGTACATTAGGTGTGCATTATTAAGTAAAATTCTATTTCTCTACTATCCTAATTTACTGCAGTCCCTGTAG
>VYYI01002513.1:0-14659 GCA_021029175.1 Bilobella aurantiaca | reverse complement strand
CATGGAAGCCCCTTCCCCCCATCATAATTTATGAGACTCAAAGGCTCACCGCACTAGAATTAGAATTATCTGGCAATTAACTTGTCTCCCTTCATTTGATTTTTTTTCTGGGAGGATCCTGAGGAATCCCTCAAATTTGAATATTCCCCCCTCCCCACATATGTATAAGGGAATCCTACCGTAACCTCCTGAGGAAACCCTGATTTGAGGTAGCCCGTTCGGATGCGGAGAGATTCCTCCTCTTTTGAACGGATCTTCCTGTTTACGCATATATTAGTTTTTGAACAGTTGGACACTCTACGTGAAATCCCTCCGCCGCCGGAGGGGGAAGAGGATGATGATAAAAGTGATAGGAGGAAACTTATAGGCACGAAGAAGGAGTTAATTATTGAAAGTGTGTGTGTGTGTGTGTGTGTGTGTGTGTGCATGGCAAGAGCGGGGGGATGATGCGGATGGGTTTATTAAGCCGTTGTTCCTTCCAGCGCCGCGGCGCTAAATCCTTCATACATGAACCACCCTCACATGTAAGAGAATGAACTTGAGTTACCGTCGTCGTCACCGCTCTAGTGGTCGTGGTCGTGGTGGGATAGCGGCCGCTGCTGTCGTGACAGCCGAGAGAGTCCACCTACCCGTGAGGCATTGTACACAGGGTATTCACGGCCTTTATTGGTGGAAGGGACGGAATAGAGTTTGGACAGTATGTATACACACATATAAATATGTAGTGAAATCCTCTATACGTGCTTCCCGTGTACGGCTCGGCTGGCATATGTGAGGGATTGGAACTGGATGGGAGAAGAAGAGATGTGCTCCGAGCGGTGGTGGATGTATACGTTAGTTCCGCCTGGGTATTTTATATATTCTTGAGCCAAGAAAAGGCGGAGATTTTCTGGCTCCCAATAATCTGCCGAGCCAATGTACTTATTACGGGATATTGTGAATCACATCATACATACACACACACACACACACACAGACACGCACACACACAGAATACAACAAGACACTTGTCAGCCGCCGAGTGGGATAATGGGGAAGAATTTAACTTGTCAGTCCTCCGTTGTTGGCCATTAACGCTTTTCCTAACTCAATTAGCGGCTCGTTAGGGAGAGAGAGAGAGAGGCTGGTGATGAAATAAATCCAGCCTCTCTGTGAGATCCACTCAAGCCATCATGTGATGGCTATAGAGAGGGACGTGAGGGAAGACAGAAGATTATCATTATAATATTTCAAGCCATGTATTTGCTGGAGGGGGGATATGGTCATGGGATGTGAATGGGTTCCATTTGGTACAACGAGGAGAGCCCTGTAAGAACCTGGCTCTTGCAAGTGTCCTTTTGTGGTTCCCCCCTCATTAATGTGCCATAGGTGTAATTATGCGAGTGCGCTTGTTGTCGCGTCGGTCGGCTCGTCGTGGTGAACTTTTTAAAATTTTACCGCAAAATTTCCCCTCCGGCCGCCTAGTACGAGGGAAACCAACGTGCGGGCTCCATTTGAGTAGTAAACATGCGTGCTTGTCCCTTGGGTCATGTGCTGGGAACGTGTGTGGATATGTGTATGTGTGTGCGCGTGTGTGTAAGTGTGTGTGCGTATGTAAGTGTGGTGTGTGCGTGCATGTGTGTGTAAGCGTGTGGTGCCTTATGATCCTGACCCCTCCCGCCCTTCCTGTCACATCCGTCTGAGGCAGAGACGACCACGAGTCATAATGTATGGACGGACGGACGTGGGAGGATGAGATAATGTTGATGTTGTGATGATGACGGTGGCAGGGATTTTTTTGAAAGTGTCAACAGGAGTGGTGGCCATTGGAGGGGAGGGGTTAATGGACCGGGAGTTGGTTTGGCTTCGAGAGATTGGACGAAATGTAACGATGATCGGCGGCGGCGACGGTGAGGGATTTTTGGTGGGATACTACCGGTTTAATAATAATTATTATTGTGGGGATTTGGAATTTAGCTGCTATGAATTCGTGTCAAATTGTGGTGGAGTAGGGATAGTGGAGCCATTGCCATTAGTGGAATGGGTTTTAAGGAGGTTTTGTCCCAGAGTGGCAAACGGGCGTGGACCAGTCTAGACGGCGTTTGAATGCGTGTGCAATAATTAGATTTTTTTATGAATGTACTTTATTATGTGCGCGTGCGCGCTGGCTGGATACTGTGGGACTCCTTGTACGCCAGTGCGCCAAAGTGCGTTGATAGTGTGTTTTACGAATTCTTGTACGTAAGCAAGTGCGTGTGCGTGAGTGTTTGTCCGCGGTTTTTAATTTTTCCAACTGCGTTGTGTATTTCTAAGCTTGGACGTGGTGTGTGTGTGTATTTGTAAGGTTGTCCGTGGTGTGTGTTGTTGTAAACGTTGAGTATATTGTGCGCTCGGTTTGGGTACGTATGGAGGTTTGTGTGTTTGAAATACGATTGGACTTGAAATTGCCATTAAAAGTTGGACAAGTGCGTCAGCGGTGATTGGTCTCATTCTGAGAGAGTGAGTTGCACCTCCAACTTTGGGTCAAAAAATGACTCTCGGCCGGTGGCGCACTCGTCCTGCGCATTACCTGCATTTTTTTGGCATGGAGCATAAATTTGGAATGTCGTAAAATAAAAAGGTTGGGCTCACTTGGCAAGTCTCTTTCATGTATACCTTGAGGCTTCTCCTTTGTACACTTCTCACGGGCTCTGTTCTCACTGCTGCTGCTGTTGCTAATATTATTATTATTATTATTATTACTATTATTATCGTTATTATTCCTCAAATCCTCATTGCACTGACAAACTGTGTGTGTGTGTGTGTGTGTGTGTGTGTGTAGTTGCTGAAAAAGGTCTGAATTTCTAACATGGAACTAGCATGGGCCTTCCCATGATCACGGGTGACCCAATGCACTGCCTCTGGCACATTAGAATTCTCCTGTCATGGTGGAGCCATATGGACACCCAAGTGGTGTTTGCATGTCCGTGTGCCATACGGCTGTACCTGTCTCTCCATGTGTGTATGGGTTTGTATATGTGTGTGTGTGTGTGTGTGTGTGTGTGTCTGTCCGTGTGTCTGTCTGTCTGTGTATGCACTCCGCCCTGTGCCGTACAGCCTGCCAATGTGGAGTGAAATAAAAAGTTACGTAACCTCCGGATATGTTTTTATGAGGACTTGACTCTCATTGAGAAGAGGGCTTTCACGTGCTCTGCTTATTCCTCACAAGTTACCTCACTCACATAGGACAGCCGTGGACACCTGTGGTAAAAAAGTATTGCCTCCTATACGTACACACACACACACACACACACGTACAAGTACATATTCAGTGACCGACCGGTTTCTCACCAGAGTCTCACTCTTGTCATTATGACTCTGGCCATCGAATCGATCGGCAGCGAGATGGTCAAATAGGGAAGGACTGTCTGTGAGGCATGTAGATTTTTACACAGCACACAACAACTGGAGCTAACTTTTAGACAGTACATTGCTCAGTCAGGAGCAGCCCAGAGGAAAATCAGTGTATGACAAAAGTAAATGCTCACACAAGCACGTCCACAGCAACTGCCGTGTAGGAAAGTATATTATGATGCCTTTCCCTCCTCGTCCCGGACTCCCTCGTGTATGCACAGGCAAACGGACTGTGAGAATGTGGACATTGCTGAATATTTGTATGACTTCCACTTTCATGCATGGGGAATAGGACGCGGGGCAGGTGGTGGTGGTGGTGGAGGAGGAGGTGGTGGTGGTGGTGGTGGACGGAGGCCCCAAAGGCCTTGGACGGACCGAGTTGATTGCGGATTCCTGTGGGTACGACTTGTAAATAACTCGGGCCGCCTGTTGAAGGGCTAATTTTCGCTTGATTGTGCACAACACACACACACACACACACACACACACACAGGTGCGAGAGTAGGAAGTGTCATTTTGTGGTTTGTTTTCCCCCCTAGTACGATCGATGTATAAGTGCAGCCAGATAGCCTCATATATAGATTTCCCTATAGCATGTGGTGGGGCATTGGCAGCATGCATGATGCGAGCCGTGATGGAGCAGGGAAATCCGATTTCACCAGACAACAACAGCTACAACACACACAAACACACACACACACACACACAACATTTCTCACACAAACAAACTCTCATTATTCTCGGAGGGGAGTTTTCCAAGAAATTGCCAGGGGGCAGGATGATGGGTCGTGTGGTAGACTTTTGGCAGCCATGTCATGCTTGATCGTGCCGTGGTATTAAGGGAACTGCAAAAGAACTGCAACAGTAACAAAAGCAGCAGCAGCAGCAACAACAACAACAACGACAACAACAACGGTACGAAACTATATACCCCGTTCACCGACACTCACCTGTGTGAGAGGCTGCTGGCGGCGGCGGCGGCTGAAGGGTGGAAGGAAAATATGGTCTGAATTTAAATGAAATGATTAACCGTGGGAGGGAGTAAATAATTGTGACGGGAGAGGGTTAAGCGGCATGATTTGTGAGGCGACGGATATCATCATGTATGAGGATGAGACGGTGAGTGAGAATCATCCCATTGTATTTGGGAGACAGGGGTAAATAGAGTGTGTGAGTAGGGGTGCGCGCGCGCTGCGCTGCTGGTTTTATGCATGAGGATGACGGGCGGAGGTTGAGCTTTATTGCAGTCACTGTCCCTGCCCCCTCACATAACACTATAACTTTTCCCATATCCACACTCACTTATATTGCGGCTCCCTGTGAGAGTGAAGGGTGATGAGACACTACTACTACTACTACTACTACTACTGGCATTATGCTATAGTGTGCGACCACTACTGGGTGCAGGAAAGTGCCCACTGAAATCTTGGTTTTTCGGATGTATTGTAAGTATAAGGATAGGGTGGTTCATGGGAGCAAGTAACTGTCCATCCGTTGGCTCGGAGGATTTACTAGGCCCCGGCCCATCGTAAAAATCACATTACTCAACCTCCTATTTGTCCTCTTTCCTTTTCAGGCTGGTTCTCCCTGCTGACTCAGGACGGGAAGGAATGTGCGATGATGCTGACGTCGATGGGTCAAGTTGCAGCTGCCAGAGTTCCAGCATTTCTCACCAAATTCGACGTGCCAGTCTACAAACTCACTGATTCCAATGGTAAAATCTTTACTGTTATTCACAGGGGCACGCACGCATGTGCTCGGAAACCGCGAGCATGTGTGCACACGATGAGACAAGTAAAGGCGCTGACACACACATGCGCGTCACGAGACAAGCACAGACGCACGCGCAAACACACACACGCACTCGCAGCCACCAACATGGACGATGAGACAAGTACACACGGGCACACGGTAGATTACCTCCAACCGGAAGATATTTTCCCTCAAATAAGTCCATTGTTGAGCATAATTTCTCTCGCTCAATGAACTTGTGAGAAGTCATTCGTCTCCACCACCGTCAGGGCGTGCATTGTTGTGACGCTGTTGAGATGATGGAGGGCAGGGGGAGCTTAAGGAAGAGCGAGAGAGAGAGAGAGAGAGACAGTTACCTCAGCAGGCAGCTGGGGACAATCGGTGACGGAGAAAAGGTTGTGTCAATTAAGTAATCCTGAGGGAATTCAAAAGATCTCTCAGAAGGATGGATGATCGTTTGTCGTGACGGGAAGCATTATTATTTGAGAGCCGCCGGTGACCTCTGCGGTCGTCACCTCCACAGAATATGCTGTTGCATAACAGATGCATATACGCGTATACACACACACACATACTCGCACTCGCACTGCACACACATACCCAAACTCAATCGCACGAACATACACGCGCGCAAATAAGGGCACAAGCATATACATCTGTGCGCACAGAGTTACATGCCCATACACACCTACACACGCACACAAGAGCCGACATAGAAATTTTCGCGCACACACACATATATATAAACGCATGGGAATGGACGCACAAGCAAATGCGCACACATATGCATACATACTCAGTCGACACACTCATGCGCAGATACTTTGTCTTCTGTGGTATTACTCCTCAGGAAAAATCCCTCGTGCAGAAGAGTAGAAGAACCTCTTTTAACTAGCCCTATTTAATTGGAAATTCCGTTAATACGGTCGTTAATTTTCAAAAATTTCCATTTCAAACCCACATTAATTTGTCTATTAATACCAGTGCTCTCTCTCTCTCTCTCTCTAATTCAGTATAGAATTCTCTGTTCCAAGAGCGCAACGGAACGTAGAGGTTCCGCTGTTCTGTGCGGGTGGGAAAGTTCAATCAGGCTGCCACTAATTGTTTTCCAAGAACACCTTTGGTGTGCAAACGGCTCATTTCATAGGTTTATAATCTCTTTATTCCGCAGAGCCGGGAGGGAAGTCGGTGTACGTGAGGACGACCATGAAGGCCGGCTCGGTGCTGCGGCTGTTGGGCGTGTGGGCGGATTTGAATGGTGCGAGCAGGAACTACAGCAGCAGCAGCTCCTATTCCAGCCACCATCACCACCACCACCACCCGCACAACCAACACCACCACCACCACAACCTTCCTCCCAATCGCCAGTCAAGCAAGGGGGCTCAGTTTTTGGGCGGAAGTCTGGGCGGGTTCGGCGGTCGCCTCGTCGCTCGAAGCCTATCCCATTCGCCCCAACAACAAGCATCGTCCCAAGTTCAATATGTCCAATGCCTAAGTCATGAAAATGAGGTAATTAATCACTATGTCCTCCGCACTTTTACTCATATACGTATACATGTTGCGCGGACTCACATGCTCAGTGCATGTATTGCAGGTGAGTCGGGATCCCATGTGTTCCCCGCATTCTACGTGTGCACATGCAACAACAGTAAAAACAACAATCCCTGTTGAGGTTCATCCGTTAAAAAATCTAAATAGATTAGCCATGCACATGTGTCCGACGTATGTATATACATGAAGGGGGAGTCGAGGACGTCAAGGATGAACGGGCTTTCACACAGTATCTGCGTAATGGACGACTCCGTTGCCGCCGCCACCACTCAAAAACACTCACTCCTGCCGCCACAACAGTACATCCCACATTCCGCTCTCGGCGTGAATGACCATTATGAACGTGTGCGGAGGAAGTGATGGGGGCTCACAGTCAGAGGATTCCCACTACTCTATGCTCGTCCGCATACGTGCACGGACGGAGTGAAGCGAGCGGCGAGAGAGTTAACGGGTCGCTTTCATGTCGGGCAATAATAAATGCAGGTGGGACCGTTAAACGTTATCTCTTTCGCTCGAGCTTTCCGATCCCGTCCGCTCTGGGAACAAAACACGGAGACTCGGAGGATGGTGATGATGATGATGATGATGATGATGAAGATCATCACAAGTCGCGTCTCCCAAGAGATTAATTCATGATGAGATGTTTCTCCGTGGAAGGCAACAATGGTTGCCTCATTGGATCCTCCTGCGTTGCGGGAATGCGTGTATATCCATACAGCTGACTGAGAGAGTTAATCTGGTGCATGGGAATTGTCACGAGTTTCTTGACAAGTGGAATCCAGAGCTGACTCTGCCGCTCACGCGCTCGCTATACTCTGTTTGTCTTCAGCCAACTATATCGCGCTTTTTGATAATGATATAACCCCAGCGGCGGCGGCGGCCGCCGCCGCCTCCGCTGATCATGCTCATGATAATACAATGATATGGACTCAGGCATGTCCAGGAAAAATGACTCCATTTTGATTTTCAATATGGCTCAAGCCAGGTGGTCTACGGCTCCATTGGAAATGCATACTCCTATATATGAGGGACGCACTAAAAGGTCCCAGACCACATGGGGGAATCCGGCACGATTCCGCCATTGCTCACCTCTGTCAGTCAGGTTCAAGTTACTTGCTATATCCGTGGGTCCAAGTTGCGTATGGTTGAACATGCCGCGCGGAGTTAAACTTCATGGCTTGTCCGCTGATGATGATGCGGTGTGGTGGGAAGTGAGGGAAAAGCCATTGGATTCCCGGCATTATTCCCATTGTTGGGGTCTGACAGGAGCGTGAAGTGCTTGTCGACTTCCACTCTTCTTCTCCTCTCATGTTTATCATGCGGATGACCCGTGAGATCATGCCAGAATCTCGATGGAAGAAGGCCCACCAATCTCATATAGTTTCACTATGATATACTCCCGACCCGATGATCTCACAGTGAGTTAATGGTAAGGGAGTGAGCTGCACTAATGGGTGTTGGTGCTGAAATGCTATGGCATATGCTGCGATGAAAAACTCAGAGGCTCGGCTCAACCGCGCCTGCTGCTGCTGTGTTTGGAGCATTAAGTGCAGTTAAGTATTTACAGCGGCTCATCATATACACACAGTAATGAAAAGGATTATTTAATTACTCTTTGAAGAGAGTTTAATCGTTTACCCTGGTCGTTGCTCCACCAATAATCAGAGGAATAATAATTATTGTTTCTCATCGGGAAACAATAGGAAGCGCCGTGGAGGAAGAAGGGTAAAGAAAAGGAAAACTGGTCGTGGGCAACTCGTTTTTCTGTGTTGTTTTTTTTTTAATTTCATTTACAGGAATGTGTCCCTCGAACTGGACGGGCTGTGAGTTAGTTTTTCCCAATAGCGGACC
The DNA here is from genome assembly GCA_021029175.1 of Bilobella aurantiaca. Classification (NCBI taxonomy): domain Eukaryota; kingdom Metazoa; phylum Arthropoda; class Collembola; order Poduromorpha; family Neanuridae; genus Bilobella; species Bilobella aurantiaca. Next base: position 6,133 of record VYYI01002513.1, on the reverse strand, counting down.
GTCGTCGGTAGTCCTACTGCTACTTGCCACTACATTAACGCTGCTGCTGCTGCTCCTAGTACGTCCACGACTATAGGGGGGATCGGTGCTCAATTTTTTTTTAAATGGACGGAAACCGGCACAGTCAGTTTCTTTCACATGAGGGGGGTCAGCCAGAGCACATCTGGCACGAGTACACTTTACTGTAGGATAGGAAGGAAGGGATAGGCTGCGGGAGTGGAAGGAACCGTACCCTTGTCTTCGGTTTTCCTCCTCTCCATCAAGGGTCAATAATACTGGGAAGGAGATGTGAAGTTTTATTATGAAATATCAGAGAGGCATGTCCATAATGCCGATGGGCCCATTCCTATTCGATGAGTCACTCGGACATCTGTGTGGAGGGGTGGGAGCAGAGCAGAAGCAGATCCTCTAATGATTCCGTAGCTACTGCGGGCTTTCTTTCGTTCAGATGAGTGTATCGTGCTTGTGGCGAGGGTGAGAGAAGATCAAGTTGGTTGGATGATGTGTTTGGTGATGGTGATGTTGATGACTTTACAGTGTTCTTATTACGAGTGTGTGTGTAACCCAAACGGAGATATGGGAAGTGGGAGGCATCATCGCGTGCCTCATAATAAAGTGGATTACCTGGTTGGACAAACTATATGTGTAAACTACAGCGTTAACTTTAGCCCATATCTGGAGTAAGTCACAAGAAGACTGTGGATACTATTTCATGCTGTTGGCATCAACGCAGATTATTTTACCCGGGAACATGAGGGATTTGGTTGGCGGGCTCAGAGGATCCTCCCATTGAAAATCCAAATCTAAAAGTACTTGCTTTTAGACGATCAACGGAATTTTCACACTGACAATCTTCACACCAGTCTGTGCCCACATGTCTTTGTGTGCCTGTTTGCATAACTGCGTGCGTGTGTGTTTGTGCTTGTGCCTTTGTGTGTGTGTCTGCGCGTGTATGTGTGCTTGTACGGATAATGAGGCTGAGAAAAAGGCTGGAATTGATTACCGTCTGTATTCGAGACATCTCTCCGTAATTGACATTATGTAGAGCGAGTCAGTAATAATAATGTGGTGTAGGTCCGGGGGCGGCGGGATGTTTTGGATGTAAAAGTAAAAATGTGTGCAGGCGCAACCTGTGTGTGACATATGCGCTCCTGTAGTCTTTGGGCCATTCGTGGGAAAATTGTGAGCAAATTAGTATTAATTTACTCGAAGGAGTGGATGACCTTCTGTTTTTACCTTCGTGGGTGTACTGTGTGTGTGTGTGTCTGTGTGCACCGAGCCGTTAATTTTCGGTGAAACACATTGGATGTACAACGTGTACAACGACGCCGGAGAGGCCTTTCACATCGTTTGTACTAATTGCGTCAAACGAGCATGTACTGTGCCACCCACACTGTCAGCAGATTAGCATCTAACCTCACAGCTGTACGGCTCTCTATATGTGTGAGTATATGTGTGTGTATGTGTGTGTGTGTCTGTGCGACTGTGTAACCCAGTCCAACTTTGTATATGGAGCCAAAACGAGCATCATACACATATATCACACGGTCATCCATAGTGGCACCATCGTCATGTGTGTCATATACAGTAGAGGCCCAGATGGCGAGAAGGGAAAACGGATATTACTCAGCTATTTTAATGAGGTGCTCCGTCGTGGTCAGAACTCTCTTGTGGATAATTTACCAAATCAGTCGGAAAATCTTTGAGGCAGCAGTGGTTGACTCTGAGAGGGGAGGGGAGGAGCCTGGTGGGGGCCTTGATAGAAATTAAAGACCCTGTGTGCATCATTATCACAGCTCGTCATAACAATCAGATTATATTTTTCTCATCTGTCCTCCGCATCGGCCCCCTATTAGCAACTTCCTCTGGGTTGCCTCAAAAAAAAACAAACAAAACAACAGGGGCTATTATTGAACTAGATCATGCCATATGCGAAAAAATATAACAACTTCGAATGTGGTGGTAATCTTAAATGATCATGGTGAAGGTAGCGCAGAAAGCATTCAGAGAACACGACCAGTACGGCATGCGGCAGTAATAGGTTAGATACATGTGGAAAGCGCGTGCAACGTGAGCCTATAACTTGCCCAACTCACTGCCGTCTGTGGTTTATTTCAAATTGGAGATTTGAGGAGGCAAAAACTGAAAGTCAGGAAGGAGGATAACTAGGAAATTATTGGGCGGTGATGGAAATTGAGGTTGTATCATTCATCCCAAGAAATAGCTATGTGTCTCGCGCCCCTTCGATTACAAAAATAATACGGGAAAATGATGGCGGTGAGCAAGTGAAACCGCTGGGCTGTTGCTGCTGTGTGTGGAGGAGGTGGACCGACCGTCACAGTATATTTTACCTTTTTGCATTATCCCTGCTGAAGGGGGGAAAGAAAAGGAAACCATGACAGAGTACACGCTTGAAGCTTCAACTCCATTTCATTCTTTCTGTGGTTGTCATTCATCTTGTTAGCTCTGATCTGTAATACCAGGGCAGGGAGAGAGAGAGAGAGAGAGAGATAGACGAGAGCTTTTTGTAAGGAAATCTGAGGGAGTTGATGACGATGATGATCATCATCATGATTATGACGGTGATACAGTGGTGATGATGAAGTAACAAGTTGTGGGAACTTCATAATGTGGTCGAGAGAACAAAACGTGTGTAACTACGATTTAGTCTTCCATTGAATTGATACATTTTTCATTCAACAATGGCTCCCTCATACACACAGACACACGAGAGTGACACGAGCGTATTTGCACACGCAGTTTACGTCTTGTCCCACACAATCCGCGTTCCACTGTACAACTTTCATCGTTAATTTTCAACAGAGACTCACACAGATTCATATTAGTCAGAGTGTTTTCCTACGGGATGTGGGATGTGGGCAAAGAGAATAAAATTGAGCTCATGCTGACTACACTATTGCATTGCAAGTCTCACTATCATTGCCTCTGCTTCTGTGTCACAGTAGTCAACTTCCCATCACGTCAAAACTCTTCTTATTCCCTCTTTCTCAATCATAATGGCTGCAAACTGAAGTTTGTTTGCGTGTGTGTGTGTGTGAATGTGTTAATCATGGAGCCGATGTCGTAGGAATTCGAGTGAGAGACGCGAGATCAAGTTGTAATTGCAATTTTTTTGTGTAATCATTCCGTATTAGTTTCTTCGCTCCAATCGACGAGGATAATGTTGGCCATAGTGGTGGCGATGCGCGGTTTGGTTCCTAATGAACATCTCATGAATTGTACTGACTGGCTGAGAGAAATCTTTGACTGAGGAGTTGCGGGTTTTGCGGGTGTGATTACCAGCTGGTGATCCGGATCTGGTCACACGGAGTTGCTCGTGACATGGCATGAACGTGTTGGATCATGTGTTCTGTCTGCAGATCTGTATCTTCGGTAAAAGGGATTTTTTCAAACTGAATGTGAAAATATGATTGACTGTGCACACACACACACACTTATGAATTCTTCCAGGTCCACAGATCGACAGATCCCTGCGTGATCCAGTTGTTTCGTACACGAAAAGACGCATTCCAATAGAGTATGTAAAACTACTTTGAAATAAACGCTTAAGTTGATCCACGGGTCCATCCGGCGTTTGACGATAATTTAGTTTCGATTTAATTTAATCGGATCGATCGGAGCACTTAAATAGTTTGAGCAGATACGTTGGCGGGAATTCAAGCTCGTGAGAAATATCCCGCGAGATTTGAATATTCCTGTACAAACTCTTTGGAAATGAACCAACGGTAACGGCTCTTTTAGAAATCCCTTCATTCACATGCGGAACGTACACGCGGGGTTTTGCATACATTTGTTCTTCAGTTCAAATTATGGCAATTACCGCCCCCCCGCCTCTCAACTGCCCCTGTAATCATGGTGATGGAGGGTATGTCGAAGAAGATCATTTTAATAGAGCTCCACCGTCGAGGCTCCTTCTCTGCCAGCAGTTCTCAATCCGCCGTGCAGTGCGGTGTGTGTGCATCGTTTGCAAACTACTACAAATAAGTTTTTTTTATTACATTATTACTACCGGTAGTTTCCTTTCCCGCGAGCAAACAACTGTTGTTATGACAATAATAATGCTCTCGGAGAAGGACAATAAACGGGGGGGGGGGAGAATTGGTGGGTTATGCACGCTTGGTTGAGTTTCACAGGGCCCGTAAGGTATACACTACTTACGGAGGGGAAGCAAGATATTATGGTGGGGAGGCACTTGGTTGTTGTTGTTGCTGTCACTGTCTATAGATGAGTGCCCTCGGCTCATGGCAACAATTCAAAATGACATGACATTTAACTTATGGGCTCTTTCCTCACTCGACCATGCATAAACAAGCGGTCCCGCTCACACATATCAAGTAGGTTTGCTCAAGCGGAGCCGGAGCGCACAGGAGGAACGAACGGTTGAAAATAAAAGTTACACATTTAGTTGACAAATCATGCATGTACCCTGAGGAGTTTTCAAGGAAACGTGTCTCGCAGGTACTTATGATTTTGGAAAGTTTTTTTATCTACGGTCTCACTAGTCCCGTGTGTAAAAACTGTGCAGTCGGTGTGAGAGTACGCTGTAGGAATGGTATACGTATCGAGATAAAGTGACGGAGGGCAATGAGACTTGACTAAAATGTGGGGCCTTCGGAATCACGGTGTATTTGCCTCGGTGAGCAGTTAGTGCTAACTTGTACATCATATAGCGTAAGGTCTGTACATGCACACATTTGTAGAATGTTTGGAAACTCCTTGAAGGATTCATGTGCATTTGTTTGGACACAGGAAATGGTTGTGTGAGATGACTCCTTCAACAGTGTGATCATGTTTTTAGTATTGCGTTAGTTCGATGATTCTGGCAGCATGGCCAAGAGTCTTTGGGATTCCTACTGTGTATGCAACTATGGCCTGTGGCATGACAAGTGATGGACGTAAATTATTGTAAACTATATGAGTTTATGCGATGGGCTCATCCGTTTTCTCTTGGTTATTTTTCCAGCCCATCTTCATTCCGTTTTGGGCAACTGGGATATTCTACCCGATTGCCCCACGCGGCGGGAGGAACCCACAGCACATTTATCCATTGAGTGCAATAGCGAGAGCCCACAAACTTCCCATCAGAGTCAAAATGGTCTTTGGATGCCTACCGAATAATGTTCCCGACTTCACGGGTGAGCCTATTACAGTCAAAAGTTGATCAGGGGGTGGGAATTTCAAAAATTTCCAGTCCGACACTATTATTTTTATTTTTATTATTTTTATGATGATGATGTTTTTTATTTTTAGTATGATTATTAACAGTACTTTTATTATTTATTTAATTTCATTTTTTTATTTTTTTATATATTACTTATTTTATGATTTAATAGTATTTTTTTATTATTTAAAATAAAGTAAGTATGTATTGCGAAGACTTTTGCACAGCCGTTTTAATATTTCGTCTCTGTGTTGATATATATGTATAGGTAACTTGGAAATTGAGAATGTGGAAACGGAGGAAGTGATCCTAGCGTGTACGTTGCTAAAGGACAAGCCGAGCCTCTTCGAAATGGACATGCACGGAGAGGTCCTCCTGTCCGCCATGACGAGTGAGGATCTCTTCACCAAGTCAACGGGCTACCAGACAGCACTGTCCTTCTGCCAGTCGGAGGCGGAGAGTTGGAAGCGACAAATCCGGATATGCCAGTGGAAGAGCGGTGGGGGAACCGTATCCTCGACATCCCTGCTCAAGAAGAACAAGACGCTGCGGATACGATCATCCCCGCCGCCGCCGTCCAAGCTGTCCCTCCTCTTCGGTCCGTCGGGTGGGCCGTTTGGGAGTGGGAAGGATCCGCTGCGACGATCCAAATCCTTCAATGTGGAAATCCAGAGCGTCTCCCTCAGTCTTACTCAAGATGAAGAGGAGGAGGAGACGAAGAAACTATCCACCCTCTTCGGTTTCATGCACAGGGGTCAAAATAACAACAACAACAACAACGGAAAGAAAAGTACAAGGGAGAAGCAGCTGGCTCAGCTTCAGCATCCAGATACGACCGTTCCCGATGTTCTACCTGTATTCACAACAACGAGCCACTCTGCAGACCCATCAGTAGCTCATCAGCATAATCATCATCATCATAAAAATAATAAAAATAAAAATAATAGTGTC
>VYYI01002512.1:0-14661 GCA_021029175.1 Bilobella aurantiaca | reverse complement strand
CTATTTTTATTTGCAGAGGAAGACCGTAAATTGGTTGGCGAGAAGTGTGCGGAAGTTATCAAATGGCTCGATGCTAATCAATTGGCAGAAAAGGAAGAGTTCGAAGATAAGCAAAAGGAATTGGAGAAGGTCTGCAATCCCGTCATTACAAAATTGTATGCTGCTGGTGGAGCACCCACAACTGGAATGCCAGGAACTGGTGGCTTCCCAGGAGCTCCAGGCGGTGGAGCCCCACCTTCTGGCGGAGCTGGTCCAACGATTGAAGAGGTCGACTAAGAACTTTTATCGTCTCCGCTGCCGCACTAGTTTTCATTTCTTACGAATAGATGTTAATTACTTCATTACTTCTGCTACACTTAGGAAACATTACACTCTACTACTACTACATTACTAATGTCAATGTCTCAATAACATTATTTAAATGAATTTGAGTTCCCTTTTTACGAAAGGGTGATATACAGAATTTGAAGGAAGGTGTGGTGGTTTATTTGTTTTTGTTCAAGGGAAGTGGTAGTAGTTTTGAAAAGCAGGAGATGTTCCTAATCGAATTTTACATAAGCTATATTTTGCTATTCATTTGTTCCGGTAGGGCAAAAGTTCAGCTGTCTGCTTAGGGTAAGCCTCTAGGTCAGGAACTAGGCGATGTTATGAAAGGTCAAGGCTTCGTAGACCAATAAGAAGCCGAGATTCAGCAGAGGGAGTGGCATTGGGCAGGGTGAAGGAATCCTTGGGCAATGCACTTCCTGAGACAGGCCGGGCTTCGCTTTACGGTCTGAAATTCCTTGGCATCTATTTTTAGAAAAAAAAATCAAAGTTAATTGAAATATTCTAAATTAGATATTGAAAAAAAGTTGGAGCACGCTTCGCGTGGGTCGATTTGCGTACCTTGTGTCGTCATTGGCTCAGCCTCCTGCTTTTGTGCGTATCTGCTGGTAAATAATGTCCAAATAGCGTTGTCACTTCCGGTTTGCTGAGTCGCTGGAGCGACATTTGCGTAATTTCCTGTTCGCATTCGCTCTGGTGCCCACTCGGTCCTGAAGGGAGGCGCTTCCTGGAATCGACCTTTAAAGGGAAGTTGTTGGTCGAGGAAGCTGGACAGGGCGTCGGCAGCAGTGTCTTTGTTGCGGTATCGCGGAGCGTCGCCGAAGGGGGCGGAGCCTTGGAGGACGGGAAGCTTAGTGAAGGATCCAAGGCGTGGCTTGTCATCTGTCAGCTCCAGGAAGAGTTCAGAGGCCAGTTCTTCGAGCGGCGGCTCAGCGTTGCTCAATTCTTCCGTAGATGACTCGCTCGTCGTCGGCGACATGTACCTACGCTCCAGGAGGCTCGCGCTGTGACAATCTGAAATTTTTAAAGATTTTAGACAATTTTGAATACTTTTTGCAAATTTTCTTAATGCCTCACTTAAAAATTTAAATATAAAATTAAAAAAAATCCATTTAAATAGACGCGGATCAAGCTAATCTGCATCATTCCAACTAACAAATAAGCTTGAACTAATTCGAGATTTTTTCTAAATCGTTTTTTTTTCTTCATTTTCACCTCTCATATTTAAAAGTTTGACTCTTCAAAAACATCCATTTGTCAATTTTGAAAGGGAAAAATAGTTTTTTTTAGCTTTACTCAAATTTTTAAATAATGGCATTTCTTCCAGACACTTTGGATGTGCTTGGAATATCAGTGAAAAAAAAATCTCATTCATTTTCAGTGAGAAGCGGTGAAAGCTGTGTTTCCGGTTCAATCTTTTTTAAACGCGTTCAAACAAAAGTTTTTTTTAGAACATGGGCGACAGATTTGTTGTATGGAGAGCGGACGTGGGGTGGCTCTGATTCTATGATTTGTTATTCGATTTGAGAGGGGTAATTAGGGCGTGGGCCCATTGCCTTTGTAAGCGGAAGGAGGTGGGGCCCTTAAACTGAAAAACGTTTTTCCAGCCCCCTCAATTTGCCTTTACGTCCAAGACGTTCTAACGACGTTCCCCCTTGGCCTAATGCTCGAAATTTAGCCCATTTCCTTAGATCCGTTCTCAAGAAACAGGAAGTTCTCCATTAGAAAATCGATTCCAGCCCCAATCTAAAACCTCCGTTTTTAGAAGACTTTTTTTCCAAATAAACAAAAAATAAAAAATAAAAATAAGAGACACCGCCGCAAAAAAAAGAGAAAGAAAAAAAAACTTTCTCCAAATATTTGGCTGTCGCTGTCGAGCTTCAGTGTAAATGGAAACTCTAGCCTAGTTTTCTCTTCGTTTTTTTTTCATTTAGAAAAGTATGTTTTAGAACAGTCTTAAAAGCTCTAAGGCTCTATAGCTTCCTTGACGTGCGTAAGGAGAGCAGAGGAAGAAAAAATTGAGTTTCTAATCAAAAGGGGCTCTAATTCTTCAAATTTCGACTTTTTGTGAAATTAATCCAATTTGGAAGGCGGATTTTGGGAAATTACTTTATGACCACTTGATCCCAGTTGTCAATGGGAACGTGATTTCGGGTAGTTTCTACCTAGCAGAAGTAACGTCGGCTGATTGGCTTTTACGCTGAATGAGGCCATCATATCATTTTGCAAAGAAAAAACGATAGCTAAAACAGTGATTAAACCGTGAAAATCTAAAAATATAGGCTTTTCTTGCTCCGATCAAATGCATTTTTTATGACAGAGATACAATGCGAGCCAAAGAAAATTACAAGGGAAAGTAAATGAAACTGAAAAGAAATGGACGTTGCGTGCAATTGGAAAAAAAGCAAACGTCATAATGAGGAAAGTGAGTGAAAGCATGTGAAAGAGTAAAAGTTCGCCTAAAAGCTACCTGTTGTTGTTTCAAACAAAAATATTTTTTTTAAATACGTTTTTTTAAGAAGATAAAAGAAGACTAACAATTAATTTATTAATTCCCATTACAAATATTTCCCTTTACAACGTTTTTGGTATTTGAAAAATGTCAAGAGAAGGCGTTCCAAAACTCGGATTACATTACTTTTTCATTAAGGCTCTACTTTCACCAAAGGCTTTGCAATGTAAAGCTTTTTAAGGCAAATGCCAGGGAAAGCTGCTTTTCACTTTTCGATTTAGCAAGTTTTCTGAATCGCACGGTACATCGCAACACGACAAACTTAGACCGACTCAGAAGGCATTAGACTTGGCCTCAAAACGATGAATTGACACTTCTGCTTTTCACTTTTCGATTTAGCAAGTTTTCTGAATCGCACGGTACATCGCAACACGACAAATGACGACCGACTCAGAAGGCATTAGACTTGGCCTCAAAACGATGAATTGACACTTGAATTGAGCTCAAAGTGAAAGCTCTCAGAATTTCGGTGCGGTTTGAGGCCTTGGTGCGTCGATGGGAGGCTCACTGCGTTTACCGGAAGTAGGTGCCAGGGACAGGCCGAAGAGAGTGAAAAGCATTTTCTAAAATCAGCGCTCGAGCAATCGCTTAAAATGTACGAGGGGCTCTCATTTGAAAAGCGCGTGTTTAGCTCTTCCAAATTTAAGTTAGGATTTAATGGTTTTTTGCGGAAACCGAGGAGCCTCGTGTACCCTAGAGAATTTGGAAGAAGGATCCCACGCAATTGAAACACTTTAATTTATGCGAGAGAAATCTTCTTTCCCTTTGTATTGCTTCTCGCAAAGCTGGATTTGTTGTTTAGAAAATTTAAAACAAAAACAAATTCAAGTCAGGTCTCAAGTGGGGAGTCAAGTGGGACGACGCGGAGAAAGTTTTTTAATTTTAGAAAATACCCTAAGTCAGCTTTTCAGCTCCACACAAAGCTCTCCCTTTTCCTCGTGGCGACAATGTCGCCCAAAAATAAACTCTTGACCCACTACGCAACTTTTGCATCAAAGAGCCGTGCTTTCACCTGCTTTCACCTGCTTTCACCTGGTCCAATTATCAAAGGCCCGCTTTCACATAATTGAAATTCCGAAAATTCCTTTGTGAATGCCAAATCTCTCACGAGAGAGCTTAATTGCCTCCCTCGCACCTTCCTTCTTTAATTTTCAAACCTCGAAGCCAAATCATTTGGTTCCATTTGCAAGAGAATGGCCAGGGCGACAATGGTCGCTGGCGACCATTGTGTCACCACCTCTACACGTGCCTTTCATGATTGGAAATGAAGCCAAGGTGGGTTAATAACCTGGTGGAGCGGCTAAAGCAATTTACAAAATGAGTCACATGACTTTCTCTTCGAAGAGAAAGTCATCTCTTACTTATTCCTCCTATTTGCCAATTTCCCCAAAATTCTAATAACCCCAAAACTTCGCTGTTTTCATTTCAAAGGCAATATCGGATAAAGTCATGCTTTAATTCCTCCCTATAATACTACGCTTTCATGTTTTCAAATGTTAAGTGGGCCTTTTATTCCAAATCTAATATTCGCACTGTTTGTTCCCAACTTTCAATTTCAATTCCCAATCCCAGTAAGTGGACACTTGAGGCTTTCCCACTGTGTCAATTGTACTACCGACACTTTGTTCAAAGAGTATGAAAACGAAAGTGAAATTAAAATTTCGAAATTCTAAAAATAGACCAATTGTGCTAATTCTTGTAATTCTTGTACTAGCACAGGCTAGTTTGGCCATAATGAGAATGCTCGGAATTTCATTGTGAGTAGAGTGAAAGTCAATTCTCATATTTTAATTCAATTTCTCTCATCACAACAATGCGTTACTTTTGAATCGCTCTGTACCGAAAACTTTTCTGGGAAAGTCGAAACAAGAGTTAGTTCTGTAAGTTGATCTCGGGACTTGGGAAATGTCAGGTTCTTAATGGAGGGATTCGAATTCATACATTCGGGGGCCCTTCAAGGTTTTTTAAGAGCATGGGAGCCCTGCATTTAAACCCGAGAAGGGCCCCCTGGCTCAATTTCCCTCAGTATCGAATGTCGAATTGTGCTCAAGTGGAGGGCCTAACTGTTTATAAATGAGGATCCTTGGCATTTGAATCCGATTCCAAACAATAACACAAGCGTCGTCCCGTGCTTTCTCTTTTTCAAAAGGGCGTTATCGAACTTTCTTCGCAAAGGGCAAGAACTTTCTCCTTTCATTTGACCACTCCGAGTGTCAAATCAGCTTGGTGCAGTTATTTTAATTGATTGATTTTCTCTACGTCAATTATCCGTGCCGGCCTTAAGTATACTATTCAGTAGTCAAATGTCAGGCGAGTGTACACAATGTGACTGTGTACAAAATAATAATTGAACTTTGAGCCAGCCGCAGAGGCTATTATGCTTATTTCGGACATAAATAGACCACAGTGTCGTGTAGCATCCCATTTTGGGCCCTTCGGCCCTTGACAGGTCAACAAAAGGACATGACTAATGACCACGGCCACCACGAGTCCACATCCGGAACACTTAGGCCAAAACAATGGATTACGGAGTCATTCAAACAAGGGCGCAAAGGCCAGGCACATGGCTCCATTCATTCTTATAAAGTAAACAGTGTTTTTTAAAGAAAAAAAAACACCAAACAAAACAGTCAAGGGCCTATGAGAGAGAAAAGAGATGAGTAGCGTTCTGTTTAACAAGGGCATAAAAGCGTTTGAGCAATTTTTAGAATTTTTTGAGCATGAAAGTACAGAGAACTTCAAAAGAATTGCTGGACAAGCTAAAAACTTTGCCAATCAAATTTGGACTAAACGAATTAAAGTCAAAGGAGAGAGCGAAATCTTTGTTGTGGTTCAAAACACAAAATATTGTTGATATACAGAGAGTTTCAAAACAATCCTGCTGGACTTTCTTCTGAAACAAAAATTATGTCTTGCCTACTCAAAGCTTTCTCCATTATTTTCAGAGATTATTACAGGTTTTGTATGCAAAATTGAAAACAGTTCTGATTACATTTTTTTCATCATACGCAAAATAGAAAATTTGATAAGTTTCTATTCTTGAAGAAAATTGAAGCTTTGCTATTTTACGGCTGCAAAAAAGGGGGTAAACGGATTATTTGTGACATTGAGCGCTGAATTACGTCCTTGCCAAATGGGAATTTTTTAAACTAAATATTTTTCTAAAAATAAGTTTAAAAGGGCGACGGAAGTTCATTGAACTGGAACTGATTGAATTTGATTCAAAAGCGATTCCAATTTAGAATTTACAGATCTTATTGCCTTTTTCTACCTTTGTTTTCAAGGAGTTTTAGATTTTCCATGCGATTAAACACCTTTCTTTGACTTTCTCTTTGTAGAATTCTACTCACTTTCACTGCCGCCGCCGCCGTTTCTTTTAACGAATCCACGCGCGTCCTAATCAGGGCTTTGTTGGAGCCCTTATTTGAAAAAAGTGGGCCCTTTTCCGCATAAAATATTTGCACGCAACGCCTACAACTCTTCCGCCGTGCGTTTTCCGTAAAGCAAATTAGGCAAAAAGGAAACGGAATACGGAATTGGGTGGGTCGGGCTCGAGTTAATGGGAAATTAATGGGAGGCCCAAAATTAATTATCTTTATTTTAGGACCTCTGCGGAAAAAATGAAGTTCGAAACATCCTTCGACGTACACTAAACCCTACGGCAATTAAAGCGTAAATTGATTCTGACATCTACTCAAAGTGATGTCATACTCCATTTCATTCAAATCATTTTGTTTTCCAAATTCAACCCAACCAAGAAAGCATTTACATACGAAAAAACAAACATTTTTTTCTTACCTGATGTGCAGCAGAAAATGATGAGAATGGAGCAGACTAGGAAACGCCAAATTCCTTCCATAACTTTCCCCGCACGTTGAGAGCCCGGAAAATGACAACTTTGATCCGCCGGAGTCTCAGGAGCCTCCTAAAAAGTCAAAACCCACCAATAATGTACAGAGCCTTTCAAAAGTGAACCTGGAAAATTAAGGTTTCATGAGAGTAGCACAATATTTCACCCTAGGGCACAACAGACTTCAAGTACCCGAGAGTGATGGACTCCTAAATTTTAATTCCTCCTCTACTTTTTGTCACCTTTCCAAAGTACTACTTCCGGCGTAGACGACGTGCACTTCAATTTTATCTTCTTTTTTCGTTTAAAAAAAATACAGAGATTGTATTTTGTTTAGAAAATTGTGCTTCTTCAAAGGCTGTTTCTCTACTGAACTTTCTCTTTCCTGGTCACTCGATTTTTAAAGGAGAAAACTTTACGAGCTAATTTTTAGCATTGCAATTCGAAAACTGAAATTCCTCCAAAGGGAATTGAGAGATAGTCATCACTGAAGAGGGCAGAATTAAAATTGATGGTATCAAAATCGCTTACAAAAAAAATCACTCTGGAGCGCAATACCTAAAGCGTCATTCTGTGTCAGGGCTCCATAAAAGTGGACCATCATAAAAAAGTGAAAGCAAATTGAAAAGTGACTTTAGTGCCTTGGCAGAACTTACCTAATTTGCCCCTTTGAGTCCTGATAAGGTTGAAGCAGTCGTTGATGGAATTTCTCAAAACTACGCTTTTGTCCGAAAAAAATATATAAGAGCGATGACGCTGAAATTCTTGTCGTCGTCGGTACAGGGGGTAAATTTTTTCAATTTGTCGCCTTCCTCTTGCGTGGGCCGCTTTTTGTTGGACAATGGGGATGAAAAGAGAAAGTGATCTGCGGAGGCGGGGGTTGGTTGGTGGCTTTTGAAGCTGGAATGAAATGCTTCAGCGCTGAATTCCGTAGGCGAACTGAGCTCAGTCCCAGCGATTCGGTAGGTAAAAAGAGAAAGTCACTTTCTCCAATTTGGAATTCATGCCGCTCCAAATCGCTTCACCAGCAGCGCTTCCCTCACCCTCTTCCAGTCCTTTCAAAGGGCCCCAGACAAATGCCCTGAGCCCTTCCCATCACCTGACAATATAAAGCGCCCAGAAGCTTCAGCTTCTGCTGCTTTTAGAAAATCAAGACGTCAATCTTCTTGCGTCAAGGGAACAAATCCTCCTACGGCGGGATCTTGATGAGCCCAAATCGAAATTTTTCATTATTTTCAATTACCAGTCTTTTTTTATGTATTCGCTTAAGTTTATAGTGGCGCCCCTAGGATTTTTCGACTTGAATTTTCGTCCTCTATAAGTTCGTATGAGTGCCGAGAAAGCGACTGAATTTTCAATGTAGCTGTTTCCGGTGCGTAATATTACGTAATTGGAAGCAGTGACTCGGTTTTGGGTATACTCATTTTTTGATGAAAAAAGTATAATATCGATTTGGGATTTGGGACCTTTAATAATGGGCTTGTATATCCAATTGGAAATTAGGTTTTCGATGTAAACTTCATTTGGTATTTAAGTTATTGATTAACTTGAGTCAACTCGAAGAGGTTTCATTCAATTTGTGATAAAAATTTGATTCATAGAAATTTTGAGTAGCTATTAGTTAATAATATGTTTCTCATGAGTTTCTTCGAAGCACTTAAGCTGAGACTTCAGCTTGAAATCAGCAGCGTACATTATGAAGTCGCGTTGGAAAATGGATAAGGAAAATAATGACAATAGGCTACTAACAATATGCTAGAACGATCGTTTAGCGCTTGAAACTTTAATTTGGAAAGTTCAAGTCCAAAGGCGAAAAGTTTAAGCGATTTTCATGATAATTAAGTTGAACGGTTGATTAATAATGGATAAGCCAAACAAGCCCATCCAAAAACGCTGAGCCAAAAGGTCATCAATGCCGATTTCAAAAGCCTTAAAATTAATAGCAAAGTTAAGTATTACATTGAAGGCCTATAAAATTCTATTTTAGTCCCTCAAAGCTTAATCGTCTGTCTTGGGACGGGCTTGGTTGGCTAGTCTATCTCAATCGATTGTCTTTATTTTGTAAGAATTGACCCAATCAAACATTTGAAAATGCCCATCTACGGCAGCTGAGCGAGTCGAGGGAGTAATAAGTGTGGATGGAAGTGTTGAAGGGCAATTCAAACTTTTGAAATGGTCAGATTCCCTAGCGTATTATTTTTGTTGGGCACGCACAGCCTCCCATTATTGGCTAATCAAAAAAATTCGACAATTAATGTGGAGGATGGCGCAGTACCCTAGATTGTACAAGATAGAGCGATAACGGTCGGGATATTAGATTTGGTGATTACTAACCCAATATTATCTAAAATAATTATAATTAATAATATTATACCAATATTATATGAAGTTTGAAAACGTCAAGGTTAGAGCAGCGTTAGGTTGAGGTTGAGACACTGCGTATGTTGACAAATAATTAAGCTATAGCGTTAAGAAGAGACATTAGGTTGTGGCGTTAGATAGAGCCATTAGGCTGAGGCATTTGGGTAAAGTAAAGTTAGATTTAGGTAGAAATATTAGGTTAACATACTAACCTAATATTTTAATTGAAGTTGAAACGCCAAGATGGAGCAGCTTTAGGCTGAGAGAGTAGGTTAAGGCGTTAGGTTGGGAAATTAAGTGATAGCGTTAGGACGAGGACATTAGGTTGTTTTGTGGTTGACATAGGTTGTGGCGGTCAAGCCATTCGGTGGAGGCATTTGGTCAAAATAAAAGTTGTGTTGTTTTCCGTTCCTGTTCCTTTTTGTGTAGGGATAATAGCGTTGTTATTTAAAAATACCAAAGCAACTACGTTAAATTTTCAAACAGAGATGCAAAATAACACGAAAAACCCTTCATGAAATGGAAAGGGAACGGAAAAGGAACGAAGTATAAATCCAGCGTTAGGCTGAGAGAGTAGGTTAAGGCGATTAGGTTGGGAAATTAAGTGATAGCGTTAGGACGAGGACATTAGGTTGTTTTGTGGTTGACATAGGTTGTGGCGGTCAAGCCATTCGGTGGAGGCATTTGGTCAAAATAAAAGTTGTGTTGAGGTGGAGACAGTATGAAGTTTGAGCATTATTCTGGAACATTAGGTTTGAAGTGAGGTTTGCTTGGCCACTTTCTCCACTTTCTCCCGTGTGTGTAATTGGTGGGGTATGACTCTGGGGAGGCGGGTGAATTATGCGGTGGAAGTTAATTGGGAGAAAGTTGATAAGAATCGAGGCATTAGGAATCCACTTTGGAGGCTCTTATGGCTTTTTCCAGGATAATTTCCCTGGATATTCTGGAGACATCACCCGAACCCAACTTAATTTGGCCTAATACTCCAGGATCCTCCAGGACAGAAATTAGGAAAAAACCGAAGGAACCGTCTCCTTTCCCTCCAGGACAGTGACATGGCCGGAAACACGGCAAGTGAAAGCAAATGGAGTGCTCTGTTCCCTTCAATATCAATTCATTTCCAACCATCATCAATCTTCCAGGCCAAGACAAGGTGCTGAATCCTCCTCGAAGGGATCCATACGTGCATCAGATGCAATTGCCCAAAAATCCTTTCAACAGGTAGTCACACGAAAAATCGATCAATGAAAAACGGTACTTTCCCTATTCTCCTTAAAAATCTACTGAAAAAAATCTCTTCAATTTTTCTAGGTACTGCGGTACTGGTGGACGACCCTAGTCTAGAAAAGGCAGATTTTATAGAAAATTTATTTTAGAAAATACGAAAACAAAATTCAAATAAAATTCTGGGTGAAGCTCCACTTCCTTTGCGATAATCGATTTGAGTTTATTTTCAAATCAATCGTAAATCAATCATTGTGATCATTTTAGCACATCGGCCAAAAAAAGTTGTCAATTTCAAAACTTTCACCTATATTTCTCTAAATTGATCAATTTCAGCGCTCATTTGTATTTTAACAAAGATTTTTTTTTTGTCTTTTTGTCTTATCCTAGGACACAGGACGGGCTTGTTAGACTTGATATTTTGAAATTTTGTACAGTACGTCAGAACAAACCGAACTGCTTTCTTTTCCTGTCCTTTGCTGTTTTATTGGTATTCCTGTTTGAAGGTTGGGGTCAGAAATTACGGTTGTTTCTAGATTTAAAAGAGGAAATTAAGCCATAAATTAGTGGCCAAGGCTCAAGATGTCCCCTTGACTTCACATGGAGGTTGACTTTGGGCAGTTAATTGGGCTAAGTGTGTCCCAAGACTGTGCCATGTTCACCCGAGCGACTTATGGCGACCAGCGCTTCTCAAGATTGAAGCCATTGAATTGACAGGAACCATCAGTCTTCGCACTCCTTTGAAACCGCCCCCACAGAAGCGTAGAAGCGCCTATTTTAAGCTCCTCTTCCGACGGAATCCCATTTTTACCGGAATATCCGCTTTCACCAACTTTCTCCCGATAAGGTTCCCATCGGACAACAGGTAGGCAGGGAACGCCACCGGGGAACTTTTCACATACAGAGCCTTTCAAAAGGAGTCAGGAGCGGAAAAACAATTTTATTGTATCAATTTTAATATTAAAACAAATTTAGTCCTGTCGTCCTGTTTTGAATCTAACATTCCAAAGTGGGACGTGCTTAAGAGTCGAGCTCAAGCGCCACCGAATGTAAATTTTAATTTGTTTCAATTGCTAAAGATTTGAAGATTTGACAATTTCAGTATTAATAGTAAACTAATTAAACCTGGATTAATTAAAAACTTTGGATCGCTCTGTACTTTTGGTTCGATCTCTCCAAGCGATCTTCATGGTATGCAAAGTGAATGTGAAAATTAATTTTCACTTTCAGGAGAAAGTGATCTCACGCAGAAGAGAATCTCCTTAATTTTCTTTTGTCTTAATTAGAAAGGCCTATTTTAATTCTCGTAATTTACAACGCAGAATTGTGACGTGAGAGATGGGAGTGGGGCGGAAACGTAATCCCTTCGTTTTCATAACAGTCAGCGGGAGGTCACTGAGGTCATATCCGTGGCTCCAGCCCTTTCCAGTCATTTTCCATACATAAAGTACACTTAGGGCACTTTCCAACTTCTGGAAAGTTCTGGAGCTCCCACGCCCAAAGGAAACTTCGCTAGATTATGGAGCAATAAATTGAGATTTAAATTAGAGGTGTAAATTAAGGATCATAAAACCAAGGCTTCTCTCTAATTGTCCTCCATAAATATAAACGAACCACATGCATGCTCAGGTGAGACAATGTCTGTCTGAGCCGGAGGTATCAAAGTGTCCCAAATAGAAGCCAATTAAGTCACCAGAACAAAGGGATACCGCCGAATGAATTGGAAATGGGACTGGAAGCCCTAAAAACCTTCACTTTGGCACAAAGGGCTCACCAAGGGAAGGGTGATGGGATTTGTGGTATTTTTGAACCTATTTGCTCCTCATACTAGTTGGAAATGAATGAAAAATGCATCTCCACAGCTGAACGGTTCTCACATTAGACATTTACGAAAAAGAATCAGATATTCTTAAAATGAAAACGCCCCTTTCCAGTTATCGAAACTTGAAAGTCTTTGCTTGCAATAAACGAATGCCTTAACCACGTTTGGCTAGGGAAATATAACGAGATAAAATGATGACATATTATCGGATAAGAAAACCTGTCTCATTTCGTATTCATATTCCGCAAGACAACTCATTTAACAATGGACTGGACCTGTCACTCACTTGTAATTTAGTTCACGTAAAATCAGACTAATGATGCGCTTCTCTCAGAAAGGAATAAATGTCAAAATAACGCCATTTAGCAAATTCAAATAAATTTATTTGAATGATTTTCCTTACATGAAGTCTTAAAAGTAAAGGAAAGCATTTGTAAAATAGGTCTCCACCCACACTTCCTCCAACTTCCGAAACTGTTTAGTGTTGCTTTTTTCTGAAAGAGCATCCTAAAAAGAAACAAACATTAATTCATATAACCGACTGTATTCGCAACGTCGATTGCTCGTCGTATAATACTGAAATTAACTATCAAGCACAAGCTTACCTTCTGTTAATCTTGCTCGTCCACCAGTGGGCTGACAGAGCACGGTCGAGCAACCAGCACAAATGACAACGGATTGGGCATGGCTAAACACGGTTGTGATCTTATAGCAACCTGTATGAAACCAATCAAGATTGAAGTTTTTGTCCCACATTTTAATTAACCTATTCCTCGGCGATTGCCGTGTTTACTGTCACTTACCAGGGCATTTGACATCCATAAAGTAGGAATTAGGCTCCTGCACCAATCGCTTCAGCTTGTGCTTCCTCTTCTCATCCTCGGGTGAGGGATGTAGTAAGTCTCGTGCAAGCTACAAACAAAACAAAACTTACTTAAATAATCGTTAAAACCCAGATGAGTTGCACTTGAGCAGAAAACAAAAAACAATTCGTCAATTAGTCGACAGAGTGAGTCATCTCTTGTCTTAAAATTACGTACTCGTTTCACGAATTTAAAACGCCAAAGGTCATTCAAACAAAGGGTCAATGACCTTCAAAACAGCTGCCGTTATCAAGAGTAAAATAATTTTAGCAATTAGGAGACGAACTATAAAACCGGCATATGGGTCAATGCACCACTACCACCATGACAATGTGAATTGATAGGAAGGGAAAGAGGTCACGAAAAGATGGTCATCGTGACCTGTAGCACAATGCAAAGGTCAAGAGGATGGTCTTTAGTTAATTAGTTATGTACTTACGGGCATGATTAATTGATAACTATCCTCCGAATTGTCCCAATCAATTAGATAACGTGGACAAGAAGCCAGGCGCAAGTGAGCTCCACGAGCGTGTTCAAAGGGAAGTTTCTGCACTTCGCCGTCGATCTCGTGTCGTCTCTCGCAACGCACTGCGCCTCACGCGGAAGAATATTCAACTAAACTTCACAATTTTATCACTCTACGCAAATCCATTATATGTCGTAGGCATTTATGTAATAAATTAAATTAATTAGTTACTATTACTAATTAGTTAATAAAGCACTCAAAATATTATCAAGTTAAGTGTAAGCTAAACAGTAAATAACAATAAAAACGTAAGTACTAGATATAATAGCATTAGGCAAGCAACACAACTTCCCAAGTTAAATAACAGTAAATATTATGGGTATCATTTTATTGTTTATACTGCAAATAATAATAATATAATATGAATGATATTCTAAAAATATAATACAAAATCGAATTACATAGACCCAAATATGTATAACCAAACAACGCAACAAATTAAATACTAAAAACAGTAAATCTAACTATAATTGCTGAATTAATTTAATGGTGGAAGGTTCAATAAAATTAGCTCGATAGTTGGATTCGAACATTTTCAATCTTGAAAACTCGTTTGCAATTATTGAGGAAAACACATGCGGAGAAGTGTTTTTGTAATTGTGAAAGCGGAACAAATCTGGTGAAAACGTTTAATTTTAAAATTGCCTAACCGGACCAACCAGCGAGTGATTTGTAAATCTGTTTTTGATTTTGATTTGATTTTACTTTTGTAAATTACTTTTGTACAAAAAAAAACAAACACTTTGTTTACGCTTCGTGCATGGCCTACGACATCGAGCTACCGGTGAAGTTCAGTGGCAGTCACGTGACGTCATACAAATGGAAAAGGCGCCATAATTTCTGAGGCGCCAATATCATTGGCTCTTTTTTGTTTCATTCAATCAATGTTTTTGTGGTGGGTCTTTGTCAATTAACTGTCAATTTTCGTTTGTAGTAAACTTAATTTCAATTTAATTACAATTAATATTCTAGATTTAGTTGATTAATCAGTTAAATCCAACGAAGTAGTATTGGTATCAAAAGCTCCTACTCCAGCTCCTCTAGTGCTCGCTCAATATGGAAGGTACAAGCTACGTCGCAATTTTCCTTTCACATTCGCTGATTCCCTTACATTTATTCATAAATAAAGAATTATTATGGGCGTTCTTTTGTTGTAATGTAATCGGGGTATTTCTAATT
>VYYI01002511.1:0-14661 GCA_021029175.1 Bilobella aurantiaca | reverse complement strand
GAAGACAACCGAACGTTTAAATAATTACTAACTATCGAAATAAAAATTTATATCATGTTTAAAGCGCTAGATTTTGATCTTCCATAATGCACTATAATGTATGGCTGACACGCGATGACGTCACAATTTTCATTAATTTCCCTTAGAAACCATAACGGCCCTACCTGTTAGTATTCTATATACCTTGGTCAGGGCCTACAACTTGTATTCCGAAGTATCCGTCTGAAAAACCGTTGGCCATGAAATAGGATCCAACGACGTCCTGCCCAGTAGGAACACGGATTTCGTTATAAAAGTATTCAAGGCACTCGGTCGTTTCCGGATTGAAGTTAAAATGGACCGACGGTCCTCGTCGGCCAAAGTAGAATAAGTTTGGATCTGAAATATAAACAACGTCTCCGGTGACCTGTGACAGGATCACTTCCGCGACATCCCCAAAAAAGTCGTCAGTTTTGGAGACCCCTTGAAGGGTCAGTTGGACATAGCCGGAAGAATCGGAAGTAAAGGTTCCTATTGGTTGAATGTAAGACTCTGAGCCTTCGATCCGCGTTTTGTAGGTCTCGCGGTCTGGAATCTTGACACAAATTACACTGCTTCCGGTAGGAAGCACCTTCACCCTGAGTGACACGCCAAAGGTCTCCGCTTTGGCCAATTTGAAGAAAACGCTGCAAACCGAATTCTTGTCCATCCAGTTAGAAAGTCCATCGTCAGTAATGACTTCCGGTGAATTTGAGCTTCCGCATTTTGTTATAAAAGCGTTTCCGCCGAGAGGGATCGCAACATCGTGTGGTTCTTCTTTGGACTGTTCAAATTGTTTAGTTAATGTAATTTTTCTAATTATGAACTTTTCAATAGAAATACCTTGAGAAATAAGAGGCATTTGAGTTAAACATCGTTATTTGTATTTAAATCTATTCTATTTAAATAAAAATGTTTTGCTTCAACCATCTTTTTCTTGGAAATGATACCTGATTTGCGTCCATTTTTTTTTCCGTATAGCGTCAATTTTCTTTACTTTTCCACAATGACTTGTTAAGATGCTTGAAAGCAATGAAGGCGGAGCGTCGTCGACAGTGTTGTTGGTATCAATTAATTGAACCAATTTTCAGAGCTCTATTTAAAGAAATTAACGATACAATATTAGGCTAACCTAGTTTACTTAATTTACATTAGATTAGTTTCAGGATTAGAATATCTGATCCCAATTACTGCTGGTTCAATATTGGATTATCCTCCATCCTCCTGGAATTGGACCAAATAGATAAAAAAAAATCAATAAAAGACGCCTTGTACGACGTTATAAATGCTCGTGAATTTCGTGGCAGTTAACTCATCAATTTATGATATACGACAATTTGTTAGAGGAAGCGTAGCAAAATCGCTGATTGATCAATGTAATTTTCGAAGTGGATCTTAGGAATTGTCTTATTGTAATCATGATTTTTCGTAGGAGGTGGCGGCGGTAAAAGGGAGCACATTTGTTGTTTTCTTTTTGGTTGATTGTTAACAGTGCATCTTAATTTCCATTCCTCTTGGGCTAATTGTTGTTGCTACTTAATTGCAACTTTTATACTGATTAACGTTCGTTAATTACCATCAACAACTTGTAATCACCTAGCGTTCAAGAAACGCCAATCTTCACGGGTAAGCACAACGTTCGACTCGACAAACGCTTGGCAAAGTCACACTTTGGTTAGGTAATTCGAAATTTTAATTTAATTAAAGACTAGGATAGGAACCCTTGCAATTCTGTGGGCGTTCTGCTACTACGATATCCAGACAAATGTCACTTTTACTGTGTACAAAATGGACGTCCAAGATGTCACATGCGAGGTCGTGTCGACACATCGTTCCCTCTCTTCAACAATTCTCCAGAGAACTAGTAACTAGTCCAAGATTTATTGGACTTGGGTTATGTCGCTCCCTTCATAGTAAAACCGTCTCAAGCCGGAATGCCTTTCATTGGAATAATCGTTGGGTTTCCCCTACTGCACGCTGTTATATAAGCGATATGCAAGAGCACCGGGAAATGTCGACGGCCCCTGTGACGACACCCAAGCCATGCGTGCCTTCGGTAACGGGGAAAAAGCGAGTAAAGAGAAAAGCTGAATCTTTGCAACAGCAGCAACAAGTGGCAACAGAAGATACAAACGCTGAAGTCGACCGTAAAACTTATCCCGTAGTGGCCTACGCGACTTGTGATGAGATTGCCTTGGAAAAGCTAAGGAATGCCTTGGTTTCTCAAGGACTCTACATTCCGACAGTTTGGTCTAATGATTCAGGTAAATATTTTGGATTTATAGTGCATTTAGTAAAGTTCAGTTTAGAAATTATTGTTTATCTTTTGTAGATGCTGCACTACATGATGTTGTTCATGTCTTGGCTAAATATCCTATAAGTGAAGAACCAAGGGAAGTATTTTTCTTCCGCGAGGGAACAGTAGTCTTTTGGAACGTTCCAGAACTGGAGCGAAACAACGTACTCAAGTAAAGTAAAAAAAATCAATTTTGATTGATTTAAATTTGTAAGTAAATAAATCTCTTTGCAGTTTTTTACGGGAATTCCAAGCCGAGAGCTATAGCAGCGTAGACGTTTTGCAAGAAAGTGAATTTATGCTATACGAGCATGGGGCAAATGAGCAACAACGGTGAGAATTTGATAGAAGTAGCAATGCTAACTGTAGCATTAGATTAGCGCCCAGTAATACTAAACCATAGCTTTCATGATTAAATTTTGAGCCAAATTGTCTTACTATATCAGCTTGACAAAACTCGTTCGCGGCAAAATCTGCCTTGGTCACGGGTCTGACAATCTGGTTCTGGAGAAGTATACAGTGGCCAACGCTATGGCCCTCTCTGTGAAACTTGGAATTTGGGAATCAGCACTGGACAAGTTTGTAGACAGTATTGATCAAATTACACAGGTAATTTTTATCAAAAATAGCATTGATGGTATGTTTTTGTTTATAATCTATTTGCGCTCATATTGATAGGACCTAAAGGCTGGTACGAAACTGAAAATGAGTCGAGCTGAAGTTCTTCGGAAGACTGGCGAATTGTTTTCACTTCGGAATGAATTAAATTTAAGTTCAGATTTACTCGACACTCCTGATTTCTACTGGGAACACGAAGAGCTTGAAAACTTGTATCACAAGATGTACAACTACTTGAGCATAAGCAGGCGCACTGGAGTCATGAACGAGAAGCTGGAACAGTGTTGCGAACTACTGGAACTCATTACTGGCTACTTGAACGATAGGCATCATGTTCGACTGGAATGGATGATCATAGCACTCATTGCCGTCGAAGTTGTACTAGGCCTTAGTCACTTCGCAGACCGCTTCACGTGAGAATCCAGGCTTTGCTTAAACGTAGAAAGTTACAATCGTTAATTGACGAAGTTTGGAAATGAAAATGCATCTATCAACTGTGCCGCGCCGTTCCAAAATCTGGGCAACCCACATTTACAAATTGAGTCATCTATATTTTAACTTTTACAAGCTTACGCCTTCGCTCGGACACTATTTCGACCTTTGAGAATTTCTTACGGATTTAAACTTTTAGATTTAGATAAAATATTTTCTTTAATAAATAATATGACCAGCTTCCGGTAAGAACATAACAAAAAAAGTTGGAGCAATGCAAGCTTGTGGAGCGTTCACGGCACTCAAGAACTTGTTACAACATTTGGAATTTTTAACAATTCTAAAATTGGCAGTCAATCGTAGGTTCTCATTTTAAGGTAGTTTCTTTTACATAGCGTGCAGCAGCCACAGCCTACACGAAAAATTTGCGACTTAACTATTGGTATAACAATTACGTATAAGATTAGTTAAGCGTAAATTTTTTTTATGTTTCAGCAGCACTTCGTGCACCGTGCAATTCACTTTGCAACATCAGCATCACACAAATTAGGGAACAACAACACAGGATTAACTCACTGTTAACTTTAACTTGGATCTAATTTACCAATTCCCATGCTTCACTTTGCATTGAGTCATCCTCACACTTCACACTTTTTTTGTGTGCAAAAGGAAGTGAGGAAAGGGAGTTCCTTTTTTGTTGGTGCTCTCATACCAAATCCACCAGCTGATGATTACCTAATTAGTTTGAGAAGGAAAGTAGTTGAAGATCAGGTTGAGTTACATCTTAATTAATTGTACTAATTAGTTTATTAATCTCTTGTACACCCCTCTTCCCTCCCATATTTAATCTCTGGAGTCAGAGAACCCGTCACATTAACCCAATTCCTCTAACATTTCGTCCGTGTCATTGGGTCATTGGGTGTGAAGTAAGAAAGTGACATTGACATACTGAACGACGTCAGTGCGGTTGTCCTGTCACTCGTTCACCCAGCCCAAGGTACGCAACCTCTTGTAACATTGCGTCGACTTCCTACGTCAATTCCCGGCTCCGGCTCTAGCAAGGTAACGAAACCTATATTTATATTTTCATAACATTCGTCCCATTCGTGTACTGTTATTTGACGCATTTACTTACCGTCCTAATCCTAACTTGTGTTTGGGTGTACTGAAGTATTCTACGTTGTCCGTAGAGCTGCGATTCTGGGGGTGACATCCCACCGAACTTCTACGACGTATTCAATGTCAACGGAGTGAAGATAGCCAAGTCAAAACGTACCAGGACCAGGATCGAGGACCATTCAGAGGTGAAACTTAAGTGAAGATTATACTTGACCCGACCCGAACACGAAGAGTTTTTAGAAATGGAAATTTTATGGATATTTTCCTCGAGGTTAATTAAGATCCTGTAGAGCTCTTGTGGCGGATCAGGCATTCCTTTATCCTCTGCCAAGAAGAATCCGTGTTAACCAATTGTCAGTCTTCCATTTCATCGAATACATTGTGATTGTTACTTGATTCAGTCAAGTCATAGCCCTGTCTCTCGATAACAAATTCGAACAATGAAGCAGTTCAGCAAGTTTAAGCAATTTGCTGACAAGGCATTCGTCCGGTAAGACAAGGGCAAATCGTATTAAGTTATGGTCATTGTTATGTTGAAACGTTAAAACATTTATCTTGATGTTTACAGTCCTGACCGTACTGAAGTAATGTCAGAAGACCTATTATATGCTGAACGTCATATCGAGTTAATGAAAGTAACATGCGAAACTGCAGTGAAGAAACTAGGTGCCTGTGTACAAGGGACAGGACAGGCAAAGGAGGGCACAACCATTGCTCGAAGAATTGTGAGTTGATACTTTTATGATACTTATGTTGGTGTTTTGCCTAATGGAGTCCAATTTTTCTAAACTAGAAAAAAGTACCGGAATGGGCATTGGGTGCTAGTTTAGACGAACTAGGGAAGAAGTACGAGGAGGGTTCCATTCTTGGGTGAGTGCAACTCATTTAATCGCAAAGCGTTTTTCCAATCTTCGAAGTCCGAAACAAAAATTAGTTGGGTTATATATTATTACAGTACAATTTTGACTGAAACTGGGAAAATCGAAATGACCATTGGTACTCAGATGATGGCCCACGAAGGAAGAATTGAGCCCATTATAGCCGAACTCCAGAAATTAGTTGACAATGAATTTCCGGGTGTTTACAAACTAAAACGGAACTTAGCCAAATTGGCTGAAAATATGGACACAGCCAAGAGCAAACTACAGCAGGCCAATCGGCACTCCATGTCTGCGGCTACCGGTGGAAAGATTGATAATTTCAAAGATGAATTAGATGAGTCTCAAGTGAAGGTGGAGCAATGCAGGGTGGGCAAACCTCTCTTAATTATAGTTACTTCTTTTTGTTTTAATTAAATCACAAATTATAATTTATCGAGTTAAAGTCTGAATATATCAAAATGTTGAGTTTTATTTCACAACGTTTGAATGTAAACGACTTTCGATAGGATAACCTGGCCTCAGAGATGTACCAGCTCCTATCAAAACAGACCGATATTGCCCAGTGTCTTGTGGAGTTCCTAAAGTACCAACAAGAGTACCATCAAGTCATTGCCAAAACGCTCAGCGATCTTCTTCCGGAAGTAGAGAGTGCCCTAGCGAGTTCCAGTAACAAACCAGTTTACGGAACTGACTTGGGAGAGCACTTGATAGCAAGTGGGCGAACCATTGCATATCCCCTAGAGTTCTGTGTTTGCTCCCTCCTTGAAACAGGCCTTATGGAAGAGGGCCTCTTTCGTATTGCCGGAAGTAAGCAATTTTTAATCTATTCTAAGAACGTATTTACCTCCGAGGCTGTGAATGCATCGTTCATTTTGCTTTTTGTAAAGGTGCCTCAAAAGTGAAGAAATTAAAGTCAGCATTCAATGCCTGGATTCTGGACTCTGACTTGAAGGGTTTGATGGGAGAATTCAATGACCCTCATGTGATAGGCAATGCACTCAAGTGTTACTTACGAGAGTTACCCAACCCCCTTCTCACCACTGAACTGTACGGTGAGTGGATCGAGGCCATTCGTGTCCCTGACAATCAAGAAAAACTCCAATCCCTTTGGAATGTGGTTCAAAAACTACCATCTGGAAATCGAGAGAATCTGCGATACCTTATTAAATTTCTGCGGAAACTCTCCGACCACCAGGACGTCAACAAAATGAGTTCGGCGAATATTGCCATTGTATTGGGCCCAAACATGCTCTGGAGTCCACCAGTGGCGGATGAAATTTCAGGTGACTCTACGCCAATGGGCCTCAACATGGCTATGACCCATTGGTTTAGTTCTATCGTTGAACAACTGGTCACCTATGCCGACTGGTTCTTTCCTGGAGGTAATTAAAAATCAAATCGTTACCTATTTTTTCGGGATTTTATGATATTGATATAATTTTCGTTCCTAATTATGCAGAAATTGAATTCTACTTGACGTGCGAAAAGCCTGAGCCAGAATGGGTTTCCGTGAATTTGAGGCACTTGAACCCAACGACAACAACCGTGCAGAACGGAGGGGGAAGTAGTTCCGAGGAACTTTTAGAAGACAATCAAGCCCAAGTATTGAAACGGTCACAATCAAGTAGTAGTTTAGACGAAAATTTGGGTCCCAATGGAAGTCCTAAACCAGTCGTTCGACGAAAAGTTAAACCTGCTCCCCTCCCACCGACAACCAATCAAAACCCTTCGGTCTTGAAAACGTTAGAAAGTAAACCAAGTCTCAATGATGTATCCAAACAGAATCCGTCACAACCCCAGCGACCGCCTCCAATAGATATGAAACCTTTTTCTGCAACAAAGAGAGAAGGCATGTGGATTCCTCCGAGTCCAAGTCAAATGAACTCAAATAGAGGGTCACTCATTGCTGCACAACCGCAACAGCCAAGCATACCTGCGCCTGTGCATCATTCCACTGCTCCTGTATCTGCACCAAAAACGGTTCCGCCGAAACCGCCTCAACCGTCTTTCCTGAAGGATAAGAGTGGTTCCACTACAGAATCTAGCACCAGCTCAACTCTACGTCACAAGTCCTCTTTTCGAACTCCAAGTAGAAACGACTCGAAGGAAGGTGGTGATGCTGGTAGCCAGTTTATTAGTGCAAGTCTCCCGAGGCGCTTTCACACAGAAAACTCATATAAAAACAGGACCGTTATGGACGTATTTTCAGTTAAGGATGATGAAAGCAAAATGGCTTCAACCATAAAAAGTACATCCATAGCCAAAGAAGCAGAGGCACCAGCCAAGGAATCTACGAAAACACCAATTCAAGATAGAAAAGTAAGCCCAGAAACTAAAGTCAAGGACACTACGGCGTCCTTGATCAAAGGTGTTGTAGATAACATTACCGGTGGCTCGTCCCCTATTGGATTTGAGAAGATAGTTTCTGAAATTAACGAGCCAGTGACTGGGAAACCCGAATCTAAAACTAAAATCGGAAGTGTAGAGACTAGACTGCCAGCAGGTACTACCGAAATGAAAACAAATATTGGTGGATTAGTAGAATCAAAAACATCTCCGAATGCGGCCGAAACCAAAACTACGATTCCAGGTCCGGTTGAAACTAGAAGTGCGAATACGAGTCCTGTATCAGAACATTCACGCCCAGTACCAGCTCCGCGTTCCAGTTTACATCGAGAGATTGCCGACCCAATACTTGCAAATATTCAAACTTTGGCGAAGGAACGACCATGCGTAAAGGCAAAGCCAAGGGATTTAGGCAAGAGAACCCATGAAATTAAAACGCTTCCGACACATTGTCGTAATAGTAGTGGCAGTGGGCCTGAATCTGAGGGTGATGTACTTTCGGACGGAAAAGCGTCCTCGCCCACTTCTCAACCTTCAAGTCGAACACATTCCAGAATGGACTCCGGGGAATTAATTAAGGAAACGGATGGTGAAGGTAATGCCACTATTATTGAATACCCCAAGCAAACAAGGGGATCCATTCCTTCTGAAGATGACTGTGCGGAAGGACATTCAAACGGTAAGACAAACACAGGACTCTATTTTTAAAAAAATTATAAAGCGTCACACACAGATAACCTACTGTATTTTCGTTTCATCGGTGAAACCCTTCCTTACGCTTGTTCCGGTGCATTCAATTGAGTTTACGTTGTGGTTTTATTTTGATCTTGCAATAAATTCTAGGAATGCCTTCCTTTGCTTAATCTAATTTAGCATTTATGTTGGAATGCAAAGTAATTGCTATTCTCAATACCAAAACCATATTCGTATCTTACCTGCTCCTATTTGAGATGAGAATTGCATTTTTCTTTATTCGCAGGTGGAAGTAACTCTCAAAGAACGCCTTACCGCCCACCACGCCCTAATCCTCCAGCCCCGCCCAAAGGAAAATCAAGCAGAGACAGTAGTACTGATTTCTGAGTCTTACAAACTCATCGCTTAAACCTACACGCTTCCAGAAGGACTTTGGTCAAACTGTGATTCTGCGCTACATGAAATTTTTATAATTTTCCAACTAAACCCGTGTCGATTCGAGACTTTACCACTACCCTTGTACAATAATTGTAGTAGTTAACCCTGTGACGAAGTGATGAAAATTATACTGTAAATCTAATTATTCTTGTCAGAAATTACCAAGAGCAAAATTGCATTTTTTTTCCTCTGGTCCTTTTATAGTCCTTTCATTTTCACTTTATGCCAACTTCCTTCTTCTAAAAGCCCTGTTTAAAACTTTTCGTATTATGTCAGACTGACCTATTAATTTCTTGTAGAAATCAAAACACTAATCAATTTTACAAAAACTATTCACGTAGATATATTTTCTGCCCTATGATGATAACACTGCTTGCCTTAACTATTGGTTCTTTGTGGGAAATCTGCGCTCTAATTTTAAGTAAACTGCAAATTCCAAGAAACTATTATGAAGAACTATTTTTAATGTGTGGAAGGAGGAGATTAATAAAAGTCAGGACAATCAAATGGTTCTTGTCTTGTCTTGAAGCGAGATGAATTAATTTCGAATAACTTTAGCATCAAAGTGTTAGAATACGTTTTCAGAAAATACTTATATTAAGAATGGTACGTACAGGACGTATTTCAAGTAAAAATGGTCGGTCAATACCCTTTTCCAAAAATAAAATTACAGTTATGTAAGAAAGGTTCAAGTCGTATTGACTAAAATGCTCTTTCATCAAACAATTTCCCAGGATGAGGAGCACAGAAGCAGTAATTCTATTTGTTCTTAAAATAATTGATGGAGGTAATTAACTAATTTAATGAAAATTTTAAATAATTATGGAAAATATAATTTGCTAGATTTGTTTTAGTTTCAAGCGAAAGTCGTGCTGGAAGGATAATTGGAGGTCAAACGGCTGGAACGACTCAGTTTCCGTGGGCTGTTGAAATTCGGGTAGTTCAGTCAATGATGGATTTTGTTGGAAGACGATGGTGCGCAGGCTCAATTGTGAGTCGTGATTGGATTCTTACAGCTGCGCACTGTGCCTTGCTTCCAGCGAACCGCTACAGGATTGTTGCTGGAACAACGGACGCATTCTTCCCAACGCTGTTAACGCTCCAGCATCGCACCGTCACCGCCACGGTTATCCACCCGAACTATAGCGCGTAAGAGCGAGTAGTTTTTTACGCTTCTTACAACAATATTGTTACCTAAGTTTTTTAATATTCAAGATAGGTTTCCAAAGGATAGGTTTACAACGATTTCGTTCTCCAAAAAATTATTTTTGATAAGCATTGGAAATTTATGCTTTTATACAAAAACCTGTTTTTAATTTAATGCAGATTGCAAAATTGTAATTTGAAAACTATTTTTTTCAAGAATGACTAAGGCAAATGATATTGCTCTGATGAGTGTATTTCCGTTCTTCGTTTATGATAATTCCACGGTATCAAATATTCCGTACGCCCACTTCAACTATCTCCTAAACGGTAAGTGACCGTCTTCTTTTC
Organism: Bilobella aurantiaca; assembly: GCA_021029175.1. Classification (NCBI taxonomy): domain Eukaryota; kingdom Metazoa; phylum Arthropoda; class Collembola; order Poduromorpha; family Neanuridae; genus Bilobella; species Bilobella aurantiaca. The sequence goes on along the minus strand of VYYI01002511.1, from coordinate 4,326 downwards.
CCGGTAATTTGTTTTTTACTAAAAAATGTTGACCTAATTTTAACTAAAATATTTTGTTGTCAACTATATTGGAATTGTAGGACCTGCTTTGATAGCTGGTTGGGGCAACCGAGACGAAACTGATCCTACAGGTCCTCGTTACCTACAATTTGGGCCAGTAACGCTGATAGGAAACCCTAATTGTCAGGCTGCTCGGAACGATACGACAATACTTCCTAGTCAAATTTGCGGTACTGGTACCAGTAGTACGCCTGTAAGCAGGATATTTAAATTACTGTACTTTTTAGTCCAATATTTCCAAATGTCGCTTTAAAATTCAAAAAACGTTTGTCACAGTGCTTTGGGGATGGCGGCGGCCCAGTAATGTGTAACCGAAACGGAACCCAAGTCCTGTGTGGCGTTATTTCTGAAACAAAGGGATGCAGTCGTGGATCACCGCCTAAAATATGTACGCTTCACAAACGTTTCGAATTTGAAATTTATAATGACCCGATTTTTATTTCATTCACAGTTACTCGTACCACCATATTCTATGACTGGATACAGGTTAGAACAACGTTTTAGACCCTATCAGAGCGTTATGCAAGTTATTTAGCAAATTATTAAGTCAATAAGTAAATTATAAGTTTGAGGCAACACTGACATATTTATGTATTTTTTTTTTAATTACTAGTAAATTATTTTGAAAAATAAAGTTAAAACTTCTTGGGCGGAACTTCAACAAATGCTGAAAGTTTTTGGTTTGATGTAACTTTCCTAATTAACTTTTTCGATTCCTTGTTGCTCAGCGCCATCTTTTTCTTTGGAGAAAGTTGCACGTAGAATCCTTTGTAGTGACACTTAAATCTTCGAAGTTTATTTCGCTCAACTTTGATTTTGTCGCATTGTAGTTCTAGCTGCAAAAAGCGAAAAAAAAATATACACAATGTTAGCCTACTTTAGCCTACTAACATTAAATTGATTTTTAAACCGCATCTTGCCTTACCCAAGGGCTCGGGGCTACTTTCGGCTTTCGAATCGTCTTTTTCAACCCAACATTCTCCACGTATCGCCTTTTAACATTGCCTAATATTAATATTATTAAATTTGTACAGTTGGTGAGCAGTTAAAATTAAATTAGGCTTAACTATAAATAAAATAATTCAGTTATGAAAATATAAATTAAAGTCAAATTAAATGTAATTAACCTCTCGGGAAATAGTGAGCAGCAACGTAGAATTGAGTACCCTCTACTGCATAAGCAATGCAAACCTGTCGAGTTGCCTTCCAAACGAGCTGCGTAAAGTGTCCTAAAACGGTTTCCCCAATTATTTCCTCCTTAATAATTAGTTAATTATTTAAAATAATTTACCAACTGGCTTGTCCACTGTTTTCGCCAACCCTTTCTGGTAATCGTAGTCGAGTTCTTCTACATACCAGGAATCGATTGGCTCATGAGCCAATCGAATCTCTGCTTTTCCCGAAGAAGCGTACAGATTTTCCCCGCAGGTCATACTGTAGTGACCTGGCATTTTACTCGTGTGCATAAATCCAATTTTTAAATTTGTATTGGCTGTCCACTGAGCACTTTTACATAGCTAAAATGTCATTAATTGCAAAAAAAAAATCAAATTTTAATTAACTAACCTATAGTTAAATAACTCACGGTTTCGTTAAATACTAACAGTTCCGAGCCTGGAAGAGAGGTTATGTCAGCTGTATTACCGTTAAATTAGAATTAGAAGCCGTGTATTTCTTACCGTGTTCGTGCCGATACTGGTTGTGAGCATTTATAGCATCCCTGATCCAATTAATAGGAGTCGTTAGTTTCGTTTCCTGGAAATTAAGTCGTTTTTTTTTAAATAATTTATCTGAAAATGGTTGGTTTCCTTTTTGACATGAAACATACAATGACAACGCCATTTTGCTTGATACAATTGAAGGAATTGACGTTGGCCCAGTTTAAAAGGAACAAGGAAATTTTTAAAACAAGCGACATTTGAACACAAACACTGCAGCGATCATGACTTAAAAACTACAAATGAACAGAAAGGTTTTGAACGCTCAAATGAAAACAAACCTCTAATCAAGTAACAATTTCCGTTTTTGATTATCGCTTTCCATACAAGCGTCTAACTTCCACTATTTGCAATCTTACGCCAAGCGTATTCGCTGACTTTGTTTCTAGACATCTCAATTTGACCCAATTATTTAGGACGAAAAAAAACGGTACTAGAAATAACTTAGTTAAATCATAATATACGAACAAACCATTGATATTATTTATCAAAATGCAATTCATGTTGAACTTAAAATGTTGAGACGCTGCTAAAGTTTAGTTGTGTAAAACGTTTTATTATCATTCAAATCAACGTTTTATTTGTATGAGTAGTAATCCATTGAATTACGTTATTTTCAACATTTCGCCAAACAATTTTTTTTTAATCTTCAGTGATGGCAACCATACTTATTTAAGAACGCACGTGCCAGCAGCAATTTATGTCAAATGCGTCCTCGTCAGCGTCATTCCTCACGTGTTCTTTTAGTTTTCATTTTTATTGAATATTTTCTTTAATTTTCAATTGATTTCCAGAGAGGATCATTTACATATTACATTTCGTGGGTTGTTTCAATTTTCCTGTTTCTGGAATCGCAAGGAAAACGCTAAAACTAGTTTTCGTAAATGTTTTTACTTCCTTGAAATTCTTAAGGACAGCTACTAACAATCAAAGTGGCATGAATAGCCCACTCCCATCAAATTGAACCTTGATTGGAAATTAGTCTGTAAATTGTAACATGTTGCGTCAAATTTTTGCGTTACTATTTTAAATCTGTCCTGAAGGATAAACACCGTCATGTCATCGTTTCCAGTTAAATTAACGGTTTTGATCATTCTTGTTTTGGCACTTGGTAAGTAATTAGGTTGGGTAATTATTAACAAGTCACAAATTATTACAAACAAAATTAATCAAAACTAGGCTCTGAGGGATTAAAATTATTATTGAATATATTTTTTTAATTTGATGTTCTACTAAATTTAGTTTCTACTTCTTTTGAACAAAGTTGGCGAGTATTAAACTGTAGAGGTCAATGTCCCAATTACTGCCTCGGTAAGCAAACTTCACTGTTATCCTAGTATCAAAAAATACTAATCAGAATCACTTCTTAGCTAATTAACTTGAATTAATTTAGATAGAGACGAGGAGAGGTCATCTTGTCGCTCGGCCTGTGACCAGTACAACTACATCGGAGCTCGCTGCCTCGACAAAAATCGCTGCCTCTGCAATGACGTCTGTCCTCTTCCAGGCCAAGCTCGAAAAGCTGGAGATCAACATCCACGCTGCCCCGAGCTGAATTTCGAAGACGAATACACTACTTTAGAAAATGAAAAATACTAAACAAAAATATACCGCATTACCTTCAACTTTTAATTTAAGTCGACAATTAGCAATCATTGATATTTTGAATTTAATTTCTTGTAAAACCTAATCGTAGGCTACAAAACGTGGTGGTGTTCTATTTGTCACTGAAACTGGTTCTAAATTTAATCGCCGTGCGCCAAAGATGTTACTAATTCAATTTACCTGCAAAGAAAGGTGGTTAAGCTTGTCACTCATAAATTTTTAAAAATTAAAAAAAATGCTTCTAATAATTAATCAAGAAAGCCCTGCGTTCAAATATTTGCATCGACGAAGTGTTCTTAACTGACTCTAGTATTGAGTGCCCGTTCTTTAAAAAATTGTTTATTTCGATTTTTCATTTTTCATTAATTCAAAATTGTTCGTTTTTTTTTTATAATATGAATACGGCGTGCTTGTATGTAAACACCAATATTCATAGCTTTTAGTTGTTGTAAATGAACGAAATTAAGAAGATTAAATACCTAAAATGACAGTTACAAGTTTATTGACATTTTAACAATAACTACCGTGAAATTAAGTGTTACTTTCAGCGAAATGGCTTAAAATGGAATCGGAGTTCCGCAGCGGGAGTCGCAATACGTCTGAATCCAATTAGTGCACTCCTGAATGCTGACTTTTCCATCTAAATCCAAGTCAGCTTCCTTGACAAAGTCTTCAAACGTCTTTCCTTCGAGCCTCGCATCATGCTGCGACAGCATCTTGAGCAACTCTCCAAATTCCTTGGGCGAAATGTATCCGTCTTCATCCCTGTCAAACCTGACAGCATTTTCACGGGAGAACTGCGCCGTGGAGTGGAGGACCGCCGCGAGGTCGATGTAGGTATCCATCGTCAGTATGCCGGCGTAGTGCTGCTCCCAGTGAGCGACGTAGGCAGCCTTCTGCTCCTCACTCCTCGGGTACTTCATGGCGTCGATCAGTTTTGGGA
>VYYI01002510.1:0-14669 GCA_021029175.1 Bilobella aurantiaca | reverse complement strand
AATTATAATTAAAAGTTATTTAAATATACTCAAGTTCAACTTTATAATGATTTAAAGTTAAATATCTTTGTTTTGTTAAGCAATTTCATTTTAGTGTAAAAACATGAGCTGAAGAAAATCTGCCGATCTTTGGACGAAAGTGCGCATACACTCTTCGCTTATGTATATGATGACAGAGGATAATGTAGTGAAATTAATAATTAGATTAAAAATAATATTGCTCATCCGAATTTAAGACATTACCTACTAGTAAAAATCTCGATGAACTTTTTTTTCTTTAGCTAGAGCATTATTATATGAACAATTATTATTCTTGAATATTAATTATTATAATGTGGTCATGATGTCTGCGGTAGAACACGCTATCGAGCGGACCACTTGTCCCAGCGTGCCCAAATTTTGCACACAGATTTTTAGGACAATGCCAAGAATAAGGCGAAGATGTGCGTTTGTGGTCAAACATTAAGGTCAAATATTCTTTGGTTTAAGATTCTTACCATTTAAAAATTGAAATTTGTCAAATTTTGCATGAAACATTTCTATGACTTTCCTAATACCAGTACTAGGAGATAAGACACAATAATTATTTTTTAACATTTAGTATTTTATAATAGTTGTAGTGTTTCCACTAAAGTTGAATTTATGTCATCACTATCTCTTTTGTTTTCCCTATTGTTCTACGTGGGGTGTATCCATTTAAAGGGTAAACACTGTATTATATATTAAGCTATATATTGTATTATAACAATATTCTACTCCGCTCTCCGTTTTCTCTCAAGAATATTAGCAAATTAAAAGGCTTAGTAGCGAAATATTGGAATTTATATTGGAAGTATTAAATATACAACAAAATGTTCAATGCTCATTTAATAGCTACCTGTTTATTTTTCAACCTCAAATACACCTTGATTTATTCATTTCTTGTCAATAAACCAAAACCAGAAGTTCTCAGGTACTAAACATGAGTAACTAAACAGTACATAAATTCGGGTTCCTTAAAAACTAGGTCTCAGAGATCGTCTAAGTGTCAATTTCATCGTTGCCGTTGCCGTATTGTAGCGATTGCAATTAATGTAAATCCTCATTTGTCCATCCATATAGCAGTCCATCAAATCCAAAAACTTTTCCAATGATGGGTTTTCTTCCAAAATTATGCGTCTCAAAAGTTTGTATTCGAGAACTGCTTCTTCCAATTGTCCACAAATATCTTCGACTCCAACGGCTAGTGGTGTGCCATTTGCTTGAAACTTGTAAATCAAAATGTTATCTTCCTTGTTCTCGATATCTTTGTTGATGCCCAGTAGGTCATTGAGTAATGCGCCATACGAATTCAAAATTTCCAGAATTCGTGCAACTGTAGGCAACTTAAGAATTTCGCTGGGTGGCGTAACACCATGAATCAAGGCGTGCGGCATAATAATACCATCGTAGTAGAAGGTTAAGCACCCGCCAGTAGAAGAACATATCTTGCGATACCATACTATCGCTACGGCAACGCGCAATGAAGAGGCATGCGTTAAAATATTTTTGTCGATAATCCAACATTGTACCAGATAAGTTGGCAAAGTTTGGAACAACTTCTGCATAAAGTTTGCAAACGCTTTGCAAGGAGTCATACAATGGGCGAAAGAGGTCGCAGCTTGCGACTAGCTGCGATCCAAGCGTGTGGTCAGCCATTATTTTTGCCAGTTTGTGTACCTCGCGAGATGTGTCTTTGGTACTCATACCAATTTGACTCGCCTCTTCCAATATGTCATCCGCCAACCAGCTCCAACTGATTAGTTTGAGGCCAAGGTCAAGTTCTTTACTACCAATTGGTGAATAAGGGTCGATGTAGTACCCCAACTGTACCGAAACTGCCACAGTGCTCCGAAAATACTCCCCTCGGTTTGTTATATCGAAATATTTTGCAACCCAGGCCAGTAGATTTCTCTCCAATAGAAATTGCACTTCTTGCGACAGTTAATCCCGTTCAAATCTCGGCTTGATCCTCGGTATATCCCCAGTGAGTCGAATTTTGCCAAATTCATCGTGACAGACCTCAATTTCAAATCGCGCTGCTCCATCGAAGGATTCTAAAAGATTGTCAAAATGTAAGAAAATATTAGCTAGTTAACAAAATAATAGGACTTGCTTGAGTTTAAGTAAGATGCATTATTAAACTTATAGTTAGTATTGTCGTTTTAAGTATTGTAAGTTTCATTTTAGAAAGTTATAATTTGGTTTATTGCTCAATATTAGAAGTATAAAAAATGCTGTACGCCGATAACAATTAACAAGGTGTTAGCCAGTTGGTAAGTCAGAATTATAACGGTGTAGCACATACATGCTGGCATAATTATATCCTGTACGGTAAAGTTTAAACCACGGAATGTAAGTTGTTGTGAAGAAGAAGGTATCTTGGAAGTAGAATTGATTCCATTCACTTCACCATTTATATACTCCAAGATTTATGGTAGGGAAAATTAACACAAAGGTCAACAGATTGAAAACGTCAATCGATCCAATTGCATCAACTGAAAATTCCGGTTAGTCAAGCAATTATATAATTTTGCAGTTAGTAGAAAAATGACGGAAATGACGCTTACAACCATAATAATTTCGACGAAAGTTATATTTTTGAAAGAAATAACGATTTTGAACAATTTGCCAATGAATTTGACTGGATTACATTTATTATAATTATAATCATGCAACTTTTTATATGATTTAATTGTGTAAATTGTGATTTTCGGCAAATAGATTTCAAGTCACATCGTAATGAGTTTCATTGTGTTGTAACTTTCCCTGATCTGCCATACTCTAAATTTAATAATATAATTGAGTGCACAATCCTCAGCAAACGTAACGTGATATATATTGGAAGCATTTTGAGCTCATTGACGTTACAGTTTATTAGGTGTTTTTAACAATTTCCAAAACTCGTTTCACTTTTTGCCCTATATACCACACCATGTATCATAATTTTTCTTATCCACGTGCACAGTAAATGCTATCTTAAGGACGGCGATAATCACTATCGAGTGATTATCACTACCATCGCATGTCACTTGTAATGCTGATCAAAAATGAACTCTAAATGTGCCTTAGTTTGTGTTTTTTTCTTGAAAACTTTAACCTGATTTTACTGTAACACAAAACTTAAGAACTGCTATTCTCACCAAAACATTAATGCTTAACTCCACTATTTGCCAAATTAAATCAAATTTAGTAAAGTTGATTTTTTTAATCATTGTAAGCAAAAGCTACAAAGTTCTATTTGTAATTTGTTGTTTCTGTAAAGCAATAATTAGCATTTGAGCAGATAACATTACAAGTTAGGTAAGAGTATGTCTGAATACTTACTGAATTAATCAAGTTTTAACTTTTAACTTCGACAAGGCTAATGTAATAGATTATTTAGCTTAATCAATCATTTCAAAGTTGAGTTTTACTTGTTACTCTAATGCTGTAACTGTTTATTACATCATGTATTTTAATCATCTATGCTCAATCTTTTTTAATAGAGGTACATAAATCTGTACCTTAACGGCTCAAATTTTTATGAAACTAGATTCAGTGAAGCTATCGATTGCCTTTGTGATTCAAATTTTAATTTATGATAAAGCCGCAAACGGTCATTGATTCCCGAAAAAAAACTTGCCGATTCTTAAAAGTAAAATTAGATAAATTTCTTTAAATAATTTATGAAAATAACTTTTAATTTCACGATAAACTGTTCATTACGCCAATACATGCATAGTGAAATAACCATTTTCTTGTAAATCTACAAGGAACAATAAGACACAAACACATGTACGAATAATTTACAAAACAAATTAGAAAATAAGTTTTATCTAACTGGACCATCCATCATCACTATTCTGTGATGTCAGAAGCGTTAATACAGGGATTAAGTAGATCTAGTTAAATAACGTGTGATCAAATTCTACCCTCCTCTTCAAATAGATTGACATTCCGGACAGAAAATGATGACAGAAAGGATTAATTTTGCACACAAATTTACGTAAACCTAAAACTTAAAACCGTTTAATTTCTACACAATTGGAACTTAATCCTTTAGTAAGCATTTCAACTAATCAATGTCAAGTAGTTTATTCCTGGAATTCTGCTGATTACTGCTATTTCCACGAAGTAAGAGATAATCGGTTTCGGTAATCAAAAGTCAGTGACAAAATGACATAAATATGACATTACAAATGGATATGAAATCGCATTAATCAAATTTTCAAGTTTGTCTTGATTAATTTCAAAACCATGTTTTCACCAAAAGTGATTTTTCTACTGCTTGCAGCCGGAGTTTTTGAGGCTAGTAGCCATGGAAGGCTCATGTGGCCACCAGCACGTGGCACAATTTTTCGACATCAAGATTTTGCCAACTTAAATCCTATTCCCAACTACAATGACAATGAACTTAATTGTGGAGGACAAAGTGTAAGTAAATCAATTTAAATAAGGTATATTAATTTTAGTTATAAAAAGGCAGTTAATAATTATTATTTACCTAACAAATTGCAAAACGGCAAAACTATAAAGCAATTTCCTTAAAAAGGAGAATTTGTAGCAATTTATTAACTTAAATATTTTACTTTTACTAGGTTCAATTCGAACAGAATGGAGGTAGATGTGGAGAATGTGGCGACAACGTCGCCCTGCCGCGACCTCGACCTAATGAAGGCGGTGGAGAGTTTGATAGTGGAATTATCGTGGCCAATTATAGTGTTGGACAGGTAGTAGAACTATCAAAAAAATTTTGGTTGTTCCACATTTTACAAAATGCCCGATATATTTACATCATTTTTTGATACGTAGGTCATCGATGTTCATGTTCAACTAACTGCAAACCATCTGTGAGTCAACGTTTTGATTGAAGCCGCAATTTTAAAAAAATTACCAATTTTGAAATTTTGTAATTTTAGAGGCTATTTTGAATTTCGACTCTGTGACCACAACAATCCTGGTACACCAGAAGAACAAAGTTGTTTCGATAGGCATATCTTGGAAATTGTAGACTCTGATGGAAAGTTTGGTCAAACACGTGAACCCGTCTTGGACAATGTAATGGAGTACCATCTTAAATTGAAACTTCCTGAAGCTTTTCCTTGTACTCAATGCATTCTCCAATGGCATTATCTTGCAGGTAAAACTGGTTAAAAAAAAAACAATATTCTGAAACCTTGCTTTTGTATAACCATTTTTTGAAAATTTTAATTGTAGGAAACAGTTGGGGTGATTGTGGAAACGGCACGGGTGCTGTTGGCTGCGGTGAAGTCCAGGAAACCTTCCGAGGATGCTCTGATATCGGAATTTACTAATTACGTTTTACAGTGATAATTGTGATAAATTGTGATATTAAGACTTATCAGCAGTTTCAATAACACTTCAATTTTTGTTTGCGCTGTATTAGAATGCGTCTGCAATTTATCAAAACTTACGTGTAATTAGAATTATTTAATGTAATTATCCACAGTCTCAACTATGTGATACCACATATGTGCGTCATATAAATTTAAGTAAAGTCAAATTATTTTAACGTTACACTTTACTATTACATTTATTAAAATTTCCTCTTATATCGGAATCAGCTGTAAAAAATCTTTATTAATATAAACCGTATTGGGTGAATCCTATGTTCTCCTTCAGGAGAACATGTTTAACAAGGAAAATAAATATTATTAAACGGCAAAATGTTTTAAAGAAAAATTGACACAATGAGTCAACGATCTACTTATACATATTTCAAATTGTTCAGTTTACCTTTCAGTCAAGCTTTATGAATTCAAAATTATTTAATGCTACACAAGTACAATGCTTCTAGAGAAAGCTATTAAATGGGAATTTAACCTTCTACGTCCTTAATTTAGCATACAAATTAGAGCATTTCTAGCAAAATATAAAGGGCAATATTATACAACTACACTATGAGTGGACATTCCTCGTGGATCATAAAATAAAATCATAACCATAACGACAGTTTATTTTTGTGATTTGACCCTCTGTGCTGTAACCAAAATTACAAATTTTGTTATCCACTTCACAAGCCTAGGCCATTAGGTTCAGAGACTTACAATTGAGCATCGCAAACGTATACACGCCAAATGGCACCATGCTTATATATATTGTTAAGTACTCATATTAGATTGAATTTATAATAAGTTGAGCGGCCAATACTCATTTAGATTTTGTTTGAAATTTTTCCGTATCCTAATGCGATTAACACAAAAAAAAACGGTTGTAAGGTGCAGTATGCGGTTACTCAAAAATTATTTACAATAAACCCTCCTTGAATCTTACTTTCTCTCACGTTAAATCTAATCAGAATTCTAAAAATTTCCAAAATTTCCAAAAATTTTCATAAATTTCATGAATATTGGCCGAAAATTTACCACAAAATTAACCTATACGGATCGATTCACAATAAATATACCGGTATGGTGCAAATTGGCATGGATACGTTCTCCAGGTTCAAGTATTGGGGTCAGCTTGGGGTCATTAGGCGGATCAGCAGAACTTGACAGCATAAAGTTAAGGGAAAATATAGAAAGCGACTTAAAATACAAAATTATTTTTATAAAATAATTAAAATTCTAACAAATGAATAAGCAAATTAGCTAGCTCAAAATAAAGTTGCAACATTTAAAGGACTACTTTTATTAGAAGACACCAATACAAGGGGCCGCCATGCGTACCCCGCCATGCGTGGTGCTTCAAAAATTTTAAAATAGAAAAAAGACGGGGAATTGGCGTACTACTGGGATTTGACTACGTGCAAAGCAATAGGTAATGTTGCTCGTGTTACCACAAAGGAAGCTTTTCATTAGGTCATCTGTCTTTTTGTTTAAATATGTAAAGTTTGTTGTTTGTTACTGGTTATAGCTTTAGCAAACTATATAAGCCTTCTCTTACTTTCCCATGATAATACCTCTTACTTCTACACTTTCCTTCTAAACAGCCTCTTATCTTCACAAACACAATATAAAACAAACTACACCGCAATGTCAAGGTAACTCTTATACCCATTGATGCTAATAGGTTATTAACCCGTAATCAGCATATGTTGTGGATTAAGTATAGCTGGAATTGAGCTTGAAAAAGGTTCAAAGTGCCGTTAATCTATTCAATTCTCCGTAGCGTTATTGTCACCGTTACGCTTAGCTCTTTCCGTTTAATTGACGTAAACGCAGTTTTCGGAAGGTTGATTACAAATTTTGAATGTCCAATAAAAGATCAATTTTGTGATAATTAATCCTTATAAAAATGTAACTAAAAACAACCCTCCCACACAAAACCTTTCGGATTTGCTTTTACACATCATTAATATAATGATTCTTATAAATTTTAAACTAAATTTTCTTCTCGTTTTGATTTTTGTGGCACTAGGAGAGGTTAGCAGTCACGGTCGACTGTTCTGGCCTCCTGCAAGAAGCACAATTTTTAGACACGAGTTATTTGCTTACTTCAATCCGCCAATAAATTCTGATGATATGTCGCTTAACTGTGGAGGATATGGCGTAAGAAGTTTCAATTTTTTTTTAATTTATACTGCAACAACAACAAATCTTCAATCCTGTTTTAAACAAATAGCAAATTTGCTTAGGTTCTATGGTACGCGAATAACGGAAATTGCGGAGAATGTGGTGATAACTACGCCGACTCTCGACCACGTGACAATGAAAGTGGTGGGAGGTTTGACATGCAAATAATAGTTGCAAACTATTCTGCCAACCAGGCAAGTAATTAAAGACTGTTTGGGTAGTCGCTTCAGGTTAGCAATGCCAAACCTGCAATTTGTCAGTAGAACGCCATTTAACTAATAAACTGAAAATTTAGCATATTTCTGAAGGAATTCAGTGTTCTAGTAATGTATTGGTTCGATGTCAATACAAAGAAAACCAAAACCTACAAAATCTAAACCGAGATCGGCCATAATCATAATATGGGTTTCCTCGGTTTTGGTCGTTCTCGGCTTTGGCTTTCTCGATTTAGGTTTTTGGATTTTGGTTTTCTTGGTATTTGCCTCCTACCAATGTATTTACATTTGATAAAGGAAATTGATGTCCAAGTCCAACTCACAGTGAATCACAAGTAAGAGTAGAAACTGTTTTACATTAAGATATTTTTAATATTGTTAATTTGCTGATTCTTTTCATATTACATTTAATATATCACATTTATTTTGTGTGTACTGTTTTTCTCGAAATTCCTGGTACGACTAAATGCTACTCATGGTTTGTTTAGAGGGTTTTTTGAATTCCGTCTCTGTGAGCACAATATTCCTGGTACTCCAGAAGAGCAAAGTTGCTTGGACAGGCATTTGCTGGAAATTGTTGACGCAAGTGGACACAATGGCCGCACGCGTGAGCCCGTGCTACAGAATGTTATGGACTACAATTTAAAACTTCAACTTCCGGCGGACGTTACTTGTTCTCAATGCATCCTCCAATGGCACTACAACACTGGTACAAATGTTTTACTTTTCTTACTCCGTTTTCTTCTCTTTCTTTTGGTAGTATTTACTTGTCTGTGCCTTAACAATTGTACTGTAAAAATGTGCAATTGCATATAAAATTAAAATTCATTTAAAAAACACAGTTGCATTTCAAAACCCAATCCACTTCAAAATAAAATATCCCCACACTCACGTCTTCTGACCCTTCTTCCTCATTTCGACGACCCTTAATTGACCCCCACACCGGAAACTTCATTGTTCTTCTTTTCTTGTTTTATTCGTTACACAAAAGTGAATTGAGGTTTACTAATTTTTTATGTGAAAATTTTTACAATTTCGTGTAATTTAGGAAACAGTTGGGGTGACTGTGGTAATGGAACATGGGGCACCGGATGTGGAAATCAAGAATGGTTTCGGGGATGCTCTGATATTGCTATTTACTGAAAACACGGGTTTTCAATCAACTATTCAACAGCGCAGCGTAGAAAATTTATGTACACTAAAATTCTACCAATATTTAGAAATTATTTGTGATTCATTGACATACAAATTATCTATCTTCCAAATTCAAAAGCACATTCTAATTAAAAAATACCTGTAAATTGTTTAAAGCTGGCGTCAACGCTTGTCACTTTCAATTGCCACAGTAATACTGTGGCAGTAATACAGTAATGCCGCAATACTAACCAGGAGTGCCTCTGAGGTGTTTATTTTTGAAAAATCGGAAACCGCGGTACTAAATTAAGCATATAAAATATTGATTTTTAAGCATAGTCTTCCTTCACACTACTCTAAATTAAAGAAACTAAGCAGAAAATTAAGGAAATTTCTTTAATTTCTTATCAAAATTTCCTCTCCAAGTTTCAGGCTTTTCTCATCTCTTTTCTTTTGCTCCTTAAAATTGTAAATGAGTGAGGACGAATTTGAGAGAAAGTAAAAATCGGGGGTGCAAATCTCATGAGATTACATCAGATTTCTCTCTAAGTATCCGCCTCGAATTTCTAAATTTGAGTAGTGCGAAGGCACACTATCCTTAAAAATCATTATTTTGTCTATATAATTTAATTCTAAAATTTTTTAGATTTTTCAAAAACAAACACCCCAAATGCACTCCTGGTAAGCATGCTCATACTTAAATTATGTTTGCAAAAATTTAATTAATAGCAGGAAATACAACCAGAGTGTTCAAGTTACAACTAGAAACATTTGCAAAGGCTGTAGCAAACTGAGGTCGAGAAAGGTAGCATGTTATAACAGCAAATAACAGAAGTTGCTATTTTGAAAATTGTAATGATTTTTGATACAAACCAACAAGACGACTTTCAAAATTGCGAATGAATTAAAATCATGAACGGTTGTCGTTGGTAACTAAAAAGATTACCGTTGAATACAATAAACTATTTTCTAGTCCAGGTAATTAAAATCCAATCACCAAATCCATGCTTGTTTTAAAACAAATGTTGGCCCAAATTTGCAGGAGGAATTCTTTTCTTTCAAAATTAAATACATAAAACTTGACTTTGATAGGTTGGCATCCTTGCCAAAGAAGATAGTCGTATGTCAGTCTGTGATGCATGTAGGTTGATTTCGATCTTCTAATGATTTGATTTGAGAGAGAGTGGCACTTCACAAGGAGATTTTGTGCTATGAAAAGTACTAAAGTGCACAAAAGGGCAACGACCACAACGCATGCAGCTAAGATTGGAGGCAATTTCTTCGCCTTCAATGCAAGATAATTTAAAACAATGCAGGCTTGCAGGAGCAGCAAAAATGCTACTGCAATGTACTTCTCATAGAGTGTCCACGATGCTGCACAGAGACATTTGACTCTCAAATATTCATGCCAATCATGAGTTGCATTATGTGCGATAGAAGCCTCTTTTACCTTCCAGCTAAAATTTAAAAGTCAAAAATTTTGTTTTTTATTTTTCGAAACAGCCAATATTATGAAAGACAAAAGTCCCAAAGCGGGACTTATGGACTGAGACCAAATTGCAAAAAAAAAACTGTAAGTGTTCATTATTAATATAAAATGCATCAAAACAATACATTAGAACAATCTGTAGAAATTTTGATTTGCAAAGGTTGTTGCTGTACCTCATTGTAGTTGCAAGAAAATGGAATACCGAATATTGGTAATGAAAAATATAAAGTATGACCATGACAACTGCAGATAGAGATTGGGCAGTTGAAAGTGAGATAATAGATAGTAAGAAAAACTTCACAATTTCTGGTAGCAATTTATGATCACCACGATTGCTTGATACAAATTCAATACATTTTAACAATGAGTTAAGAAGATTTGGCATATACCAAGAAATTGAGTATAAATTCGGCAAGATCATAAATACACATACGCGTGTCACAAATGCCAACGTCAGGTAAACTGCCTCAATTGCAATACTACCTTGCCAAGGGTACCGACTTTGCAGGTCATAGCACGTATTAATTACTGTAACGCTTGAAATCCTTCGACTTTTACTTAAAAGGAAGTATTGTGCAATGTTACTTGTTATTAACAGAGCATTTAACGCAAAAATGCATATATACTCGAAAGATGATGTACTGCCAAAGAAGGCTTCGTAGTAGAGATACGTAATAAACAGACTGAGAGTTACAGCCGGTACTATCAGCATAGTGTTCAAAAAAGTTGAAATTGGTTTGAGAGTGAACTTTTGTTTTTCACTATTGTTGTGATGGTGCACAAAATAGAAGTTAAGAGGCCCTTTGCTAATTAAGTTTGTGACAGTAGACACTAAACTAGACATTTTATGAGAGTAGTAATACTTCTTTGCCTCCTCAGCAGTTTTGCAAAACTGCTTGTAAAAAACTTTGCAAACAAAATTTGAATATTGATTACCGATGTTGCATGTAGTTGGGCTGTGAAGTCAAAATATATAAAGACAAGCTGTTATAAGCAGCATTGGAAATTTTAAATTTTTCAAGAAGATTACTTCACAAACAAGCATTTAAAAGAAAACAAGAAGATATGTTTCCTCGTTAAGCATGACAACACTATTAGGGATTCTTTGGTTCTAGCTACCTCAGATCCTCATTTTCTGCAAATGCATTTATTTTTTATAAGTTGAATTTGCGGATTGTGGAAAAAATAGTTCCGTAGACAAACAAGGCCCTTATAATTCAGACTAGAATACTATTTATTATTTAAGAAGTAACGTCATTTTTTTTTGCACACATAATTGTTCTTTTGATAGATCCTGGCGACTTCAGTTTATAGTTTCTTGGCCATAACTAATGTAAATTGGGGTATCTATGAAGATCCGGTTATCTATCACTTAATCCTAAACCCTTGCCAAAGACGCAAAAAACAATCGATAACATTCTTCTATCCATAGACCAAGTATGTTTTGAAACCTTTCTGTTTTCGCGAAAATCGTAAGTTAAAATGTTAGATACCGTACAAAACATATAAAATATAATAAAGTATTGTGTAAACAACTTCAAAGCCAGTGAGCAAATACTTCAATTTGTAACCATATTCTACCGAATAATTTTTAAACTAATGTGACCTCATTGTTTTATTATCTTAAACATTTCTATTTCTATTTCTGCTATGTTTAGAAGTTTAGCTACAAATGTGATTGGTAAATTTTACTATACTCTATTATTCATATTGATCTGGGCTTGCCTTATATCAAATAGAATTCATCATCATCATCACTTCAAAGTCACGGATACGAACAAACTTCGTCGACAAACGTTACGTAGCTGTTAGTTTATAAGTTTGAAGACGTATCTGTTTCAATCGTAGTTCACATTTTTGTAGTACTTGTCTAGACTTACTGTCTAGACGACCTTGCTTATGCTCATAAATAGTCTGGGGCCTCGTAACAATTTATATAGATTTTTATATTTTGATAACTTTTTATTGCATTATTGAACAGATGTTTGAACCGTGTTTACAAGAATATATTTGGTTTAAGTTACAACAAACTAATACATTGCTTCCACGTTTATTTCAAAATAAAAGTAAAGTAATTCTTAAGTAAACAAAATATTTTCTTATGAATTGTGTGGCAATAAATATTAGAGAATTTAAAATCCAATCACCAAATCCATGCTTGTTTTAAAACAAATGTTGGCCCAAATTTGCAGTAAGAATTCTTTTTGTTCAAAATTAAATACATAAAATTTTGCTTTGATTGGTCGAGACCCTTGCCAAAGATAGTAATGGTACGTCAATCCTTGGTGCAAAGATCCAGTTTTTGAATTCTGAATAATTTGTTTCGAGAGGGAATGGCATGTTACTAGGAGGTTTTGAGCTGTGTAAAGTACGAGTATGCACAGTGGGGTAACGACGACGACACAAGCAGCTAACAACGGAGGCAACTTCTTCGCTTTCAATGCAAGGTAAATTAATACAATGCATGCCTGCAATGCAAACGAAAATACTACTGAAATATACTTTTCGTAGAATGTCCAGTAGGCTGTGCACAGACAGTTCACTTTCAAATACTCTTGCCAAACTGAGCCCTGTAATGTGGCCATCTCTTTTCCATTGTGTCTGAAAAACATGTATCTGCTTATGTATTGTACACATTCAGTTTCTAGCAGTAGAGAATTCTGTTAAGTGGAAGTAGCGTGAACTACTCCACATGTTACTAACAGTATGATTTTAAAATGGTGACAAATTATCAAAACATATTAGTGCAACGGAGTGAAACAATTTAGAACAGTATATATTAAGAAACATTAAGGTTTGCATACCTCATATGTGAGTCAAGGAAATAGAATATAGAATAGTGGTGATTAAAAATAATGACTATGACAATCACTAGTGCCAATAACGATTGGGCAGAGGAAACAGATAATATAGAAAGTAAGACAAACTTAAACACGATTTGTAATGAGTTGTTATGTCCACATATGTTTGAGGCGATTTCAACAAACTTTAACAACGAGTTGAAAATATTTGGTAAATACCACGAAATCACATACAAAATCGGCAAGACACCATATATAAACACACGTGCCGCAAATGCCAACGTCACATAGACTGCTTCTATTAAAATACTTCTTCTCCAAGGGTAATAGTTTTGAAACTCATAGCACGTATTAATTATTGCAAGGTGTGAAATCCGTCGACTTTTACTTAGAAGGAAATATTGTGAAATGTTTGTTGTTATTAACAGAGCATTTGACGCAAAAATGCTTATGTACTCAAAGGATGTTGTAGTGCCAAAGAAGGCTTCGTAGTAGAGATAAGTAATAAACAAGCTGACAGTTCCAGCTTGTGCTAATATCATATAATTTAAGAAAGATGAAGTTCGTTTAAGTGTGAACCACTGTCTTCCAATTTCAGCGTGATGATATGCAAAGTGAAAGTTAAGAGGGGATTTGCTAATTAAATCCGTGAGGTATGAGATCAAGTTGTTCATTTCTAGTGATGTATTAGGTACTTTTTTTGGCTTAATTCAAAAATATAAGTTCAAGATAGGGTTTTTAGTAATATCTGATTTTTTTTTTCAAATGTAAAATCTTGGATATTTTCAACTAAGTGTCGGCTCTCACGCAACTAGTAATAAGGTCTATTCATTACTTCATTGGCACTTTGCAGAACTAGTTACACACTTGAATTTCAATAAAATAATTAAACGGTTATAAGGGTTGATTTCCGTTGTTGCACGCAATACAACAATGTCAAACTAAATACAAGAAAGTGGATTTTTCTTGTAGTAGTCGGGAGTTCGTGTGGTAAATATTTGAAGAATAGTCCTCATTTTAGATTTAAAACAAAGACAACAAAAATGGTTTAAGGAATAATTAGATGATTTATTTATTGCTGTTTATACTTGACCTTGTTACTTCATTGCTTGTTTTGTAATTTAAGCTAGCACGCCCTGCGAAATGAAGAAGTAAAACCTTTTCGATGTTTCCTAAAATTGATATGGAATTTCAAATGTCATTAGCGAGAAATGCTTAATTATTTGGTTAATTTAAAAACTAATACTGGATGGAAAATGTTGCAAAAGGTGACCTCTTACGTGCATATGTCTCTTATCAACTTCAACTTGTTTGATTACAAACGGCAAAGAAATGCTGCATAGCCCCCTTTTGCTATTAAAAAAATTAGTGCCCGTTGATCTTTTGTTTTCTATTTTTGAGCCTTACAAAAGCTTTATTATGTGTAAATTACAATTAGCTAGGGATACATACAGCTGCAAATTCACATTCAGTAATATTTTATTATTATTTTTTT
>VYYI01002509.1:0-14672 GCA_021029175.1 Bilobella aurantiaca | reverse complement strand
TGTGCATATCTTGTGATAAATATATTTTGTGTATAGTTTTATTAATTACATTTATTAATTATATTTAAAATACTTACTATCTAGTAGAAGATGCAAGCAACAACCCAGCATGTTTTTTCTTATTGTAGCCATAAAACATATATATATTATATATGCAATGTTCTATATTAGCACTGATACTAATTCTGCATATCTTGTGATAAATATATTTTGTGTATAGTTTTATTAATTACATTTATTAATTATATTTAAAATACTTACTATCTAGTAGAAGATGCAAGCAACACTTTCGTAATTATGCAGAATTGTATGAAGTATTTTACCTATGCAGATCGATTTTTGCCTCTATTAAGAAGACCTTTAATTGGAAAGCTGTATAAGTCCTTACGAAAACAAAGGAAAACTACAAGTACCAGTTTTTTATTCCTTACAAAGATTACCATAGTTTCTGGGTTTATATTTCACTTTTTTCACTTGTAATTAGTTGTTCCAATATTTTATGCATTGTATTTGGTTTTCACGCTAAAACGATTTGATACTAAATACTTCAAAGTCTATTTCAAAACTGACTAAAAACCGTCCAACTCGTTACCCATATCAGCTTGTTTAGAACCTATTTCTAACAAGGATCACTTATATAACTAAGAATAAATAACTTAACCTAAACTGCGTGGTAAAATATTGATCTAACACTTATTTACTCTACCCCATAGTTTCCAGTTGTGGTTTACTAGTAGCTCTTATCACCTAGTTCTTAGTACGTAGATTCATATGCCATAGTCAAATATTTCATAGCTTCCTATGCCATAGCCTAGTGTATCAAAGCTTCTCATGCCATAGTTGGCTTTACCATAGCTTCTTGTGCTATGGTTGGTTATGCAATAGTGGCCCTATCCTATACAAAAGGGGCCGTGAGGTCCAGTTGGATAGGACGTCCGTTCATTTCCACTGGCTTCTTGGGATCGAATCCTGATCCGCCAAAAAAACAGTGTAATAGGAAGAAAAGCATCTATGGTCTGGAAATGCATAGACAAGATAAAAGAACTCTTTTGGGAGACGCTTTATCTCGACTGTGCATTATCTGGACAATCTGCATCTGCAAATTGATAGCATAGGAGCGTTAAGTCCAACCAAGGAGTTCCTTATGGAAGAATCCTAACTCTCTCCGTTAAGGCACCTGGAGTCAATGGGATGATTTTGAATGATGGTTATCGTGACTCCTAAAGGTACGGAGACGATAGGGAGGCCTTTGGCAGTGTATTTCATGGAGTTACTGCAATGGGCCCGATTGAGGCCTGAGCGGTGTTGGTAGAAATACCCCCTTCATTAACATACATACATACATCCTATACAATAAATATAAATGACAGTGAGCAAAAGAATACTCTAACTTAAATTACCCTTGGTGAAGTAACTATTTTACCCAATCTTATAGGTGGAAATCGACTGTTAATCATTACATTAATTGTCTAGACCTGAGAACAATTGAGAATTCCTTACTTATTTTACAATAACTAAGACTAGAGTGAAAAATCTAGTTCTAAACTAGACAATTTTACAATAAAAACCTTAAATTTAGGCATGTATTGTCAATACAGGCTAGTTAGAGTTGCATATGTATAGCACATGGGTTCGGTTTTTTAAATAATTTGGAGACAAATCAATATATTTTGCGTTGTTCAAGATGAAATTCTGAGTTTTGATTGATCTCAATTGACATGATTAAACGACTCGAGAGCTCTTCGTACGCACCTCGCAGCTCAAATTTTGCTACGCCATTCACATTTTTGTGTGAAATATCAAAAATAGGCAGTTTCCAGTAGAGTCGCCACAGTAGCCTTGAACGTTCAATATTTCATAAAGTTCCGTCTAAAGGAACCGCCGCGACGCCTCATTGTGCAACTAGCTGTTCATAAAGGAAAAAAAATCCCAAAATTGTTCCCGAATGACTCATCATTAGTGTCGAGATTCAAATCGATGGATGAAGATGCAAGTGACAAAATGCATAATCATGTCTCTTCTTGCATGCAATCTTGATTATTTATTTATATTCAATTTAATTTCAATTTTCAGCAAGATGACGGGAAACAAAAATTATTTACATATCATCCTCTCAATTTTCAAAGCATATATTTTGCCATATACTTTATTTGTTTGCTTGTTGTGGTTTGGAACACAATTTGTTCCTATTTGTTGCCATGCATACTATAGCTCTATTAAAAAAAACACTATGGTAGTGCCAGTGTATTCAAGAAAATGAACGTAGATTCATAATAACTATTATTTTACATGCACTAATTAAGGTTGGTTTGTACATCAGAGAAATATATTAACCTAAACCTGACTTTATCATAACCATATATCGTTATTCATTTTCCCCACAGTCTCAACTTTGCATTTCTTGCTGATGGAGGGCAAATACAATGTTCTTACTTGCATTATTTGAATTGAAAATTGAAAACTAATTGATGAATTTTAACCTGCATAAAATTTGAGTCCATTGACATCAGAATAGTATAATGATCAGAAATGTGATAGGGATGCAAGTTTACTTTGACATTTCAACAAAACAGATCACCATCACTCCACATGATCGTTCCGAGTTACAAAATTGTAAAATAGTGTTTATTTGACTTCGAGTGCGTTAATATCTAATCGAAAAAATGAGTGTCTGGAGTAGGATTCTAATTCTAACGCTAATACTGGGAAACTTATTCAATTTCACACATGCAGCTGATCTAACGGGTAAGATATAACAGATACTAAATAAAAATAATAATCATCAATAACATAATTAATTTCTGTTTAGATATTTCTCGACTTCGTCAAAATCTCTTAAATGGTTATAACAAAGAGGCTGATTTTCATATAAATCAAAGGAACGGAACAACTCTACTCGTTAATCCTGTTTTGCGTGGCTTCGAATTTGTAACACGTTTCTATCGACACCTAAAAATAACTAATACACAACTAACCGTGCATCAAACATTTAAAACATTTATATTACATAAATATACGTTTTTTATTGCGTTAGGATGAAGAGCGTTCAGTATTCACCTTGCATTGCTACATGTATATGGTAAAACAACATTTAGTCAATTACAAAAAAAATTACAAAACAAACGACAAATTGATCTACAATATATCAAGAATTGTCTTCAATTTTATTTACAAATTCTATTTATTATTTATATTTCGTGTAAATCGTAACAATCAAAGTAATTAGACAATTAAGTAATTAACAATAAAGTTCTAATAGATGAAATTGGTTTTGTTAAAAAAAAGTATCCGTGACTTACAGTTTTGTAAAGTATATCAAGTATGTTATAATATACTAGAAGTGGACTAGTGAGCATTTTACATGGAATCCCGAAGAATACGGAAATCTATCAAAACTACACTTCTCTTCAGATGAAATTTGGCTACCAGATGTTCTCGTTTTCAATTTTGAGTAAAAAAACGCAATTTATAATTAATTAATAATAATAAATATTTTTCTATAGTAGTTTATTTAAATGAAATTCTTTATTTATCTTTGTAGTTTTGATAATAGCTTGATTCATCGGTTTGGTGATAAGAAAATAATTACCTACAACAACGGGAAAATGATTTCTGCTCAACCCACAAGTATACAAGTGCCATGTGAAGAGGACCTACGTAAATGGCCGTATGACACACAGACTTGTACAATATACATTGGCTCGTGGTATATATTGGACCATGCGCTGGATTTTAGGATCCCGGAAAACATAACTGAAGTAAATAGAAGCATTACTAATTATAGATTAGTTAATTAATATTAAAAACATTATTAATAAATATGTCAAGTTTTGAAATAAAATACCAATGGTAAGCTCCAATGATTCCAACATTGATTAACCGTTTTTATACTAAAACTTTAGATTTCGGGTGGTGAAGTTGTGGAGAACAGAGAATTTAAACTTGTGTCCACCAACATGAAGTACAGACAGGTGACATTTGAAAACAGGAATTATGCATACGTAATTTTAAAGGTAAATCTAAAAAGACGTTCTGAGGCTCACGCTTGTGGAGTGATGCTGCCGGCAATAGGTGATTCATGAATAATAATTCAAATGTTTTCAATAATATATGTAATATAACAACTTATTTTGATTTGAAGCTATTTCCATTGCAATTCTATCATCATTTTGGTTGCGGCCTGGTGCAAAGGAACGATTCACTTTGATACTAATTGTCACTTTGGTCAATGCACTTTACCTCTTTGATATGTATGAGAATATTTTAACGCACGGAGATAGAGTGTCATTTGTTTTTAAGTACAATCTAAAAACGTGAATATATAACATAAATATATATATATATATTTTAATATATTTACAAATATTTTAGTGATCTTCTATCGGGATTCATTGGTTATGGTATCTGTGGCATTGGTTTGGACAATTTGTCTTTGTCACATGGCTGCAAAGCAACGGACTTCACTTGTGCCATTACCAGGGTTTGTTGTTGTTTTTCTAAATAGCGCCCCCGCTAAATTCTTGTGCATTGACTCTCCCCCAACTTTGGGGGATTTGGGGAAAAATAGTAAAATGAATTTGCAGGACGATTGGAATTGGCTTGCACATCTTCTTGACAGAGTTGCATTTATAGTTTATTTTATTATATATATAAGCCTCTATGTATCCCTGTTGTAGCATGAAAGATCGCATGAGATTGAACACGAATACATTATTTCCGTTCAAAAAAAAGTTAGGACAAAATAAAATTAATCGCAACTTTAAATTCTAGAATGTTTTATTGTATGAAATATTATTGACTTTCTTATTACTTGAAGAAAAATATTAAATTATGTTTGAATCTTTGAAAACTAACTACTTGTCAGTATTGTAATAATTTTGCTAACACTACCTTCCTCCGTTTAGAACGTCAATTCTCCAGCAAATTAGATTTGGGTCTCTAATCGTTTATTAAGACTGGTAAAAGTGAAGTGATTTTACATGGTTTCCAATCCAGGTATTTATACCTAGTCCGCTAATTACTTTCGGAGGACTCGTTAATTGGTCTAATTGGCCACAGGATTTTATCCTAACCTCAATTAACGAGTGACGTTTTGACTCTAATTCTTTTCTGCTTAAGTGGTCAAACTTGGCTCGTGCCAATGTTAATGTGCTATGCTGACGTCAGTAATATTACATTTGCCAATAATTAATATACCTTTATCATATTACATTACACTTAGCTTTTGCTCTGTCGGTCACAACGCCTAACAAGTCCCTTAAGAAGGAGCCAACGAAAATACGAAACCTCAAAAGTAAAGAAAACATAAAACAACAGATCTGCGCTTAAAATAACAAATAATAAACTTTCAAATTTGTTGAAGTAGATCCTAATGCAATAATACAATCCAAGAAAATGAAAATAAATATTCGCTTAGTGTGGATGTAAATATATTTTATGGTTTAGATTATAATTTTGGGTTAATAAGTAATTAGATGACGTATTTTTTTTTAATTGATGAGTATTGTTATGCGTTTTATTTCATTTATCATGTTTATCATTATCATTATTATGTTTAGTGACTCTTTTCTTACGTATTACAAAAATTCTGACTTTAAATTAATAATCAAATCAAAGTTTTAATAATTGATTTACTTTTTTAGGTCTTGTTGTAGGTCATTAGAGCCGTTTACACTTTAACTCCTATTTTTGGCACCAAATTTTATGGTTATTTAACCTTTATTTCATGAACATTGCATAACTATTACTATACATGCACTAATTGAGGTTGGTTTGTATACCAGAAAAATCAGAGTAATATATTAACCTAAACCTAACTTTCTCATGAATAAACATATATCGTTATTCCGTGTTCCCCACGCAGTCTCAACTTTGCATTGCTTGAATTAAAACTGAAGACTAATAATAAATCAGCCTGCTTAAGATTTGAGTCCAAACACATCAGAATGGTGTAATATTCAGAAATTTGATAGGGATGGGAGTTTACTTTGACATTTCAACAAAACAGATCACCATCGTTCCACATGAACGTTCTAAATTACAAAATTGCAAAGTATTGCTTATTTGACTTCGAGTGTGTTAATATCTAATCGAAAAAATGAGTATTTGGAGTAGGATTCTAATTCTAACGCTAATACTGGGATTCTTAATCAATTTCACATTTGCAGTTGATCTTTCGGGTAAGAAATAATAGATACAAAATAAAATTAATAATCATTAATAACATATTCAATTTTTATTTAGATATTTTACGACTTCGTCAAAATCTGTTAAATGGTTATAGCAAAGAGGCCGACTATTATATAAATCAAAGGAACGGAACAACTCTTCTCATTAATCCTCTTTTGCGTGGCTTCGAATTTGTAAAACGTTTCTACATACACCTAAAAATAACTAATACACCACTAACCGTGCAGACAAACACTTAAAACATTTAGATATATATATATACATTCTTTATTGGGTTAGGATGAAGAGCGTTCAGTATTCACGTTACATTGCTACATGTATATGGTAAAACAACATTTGCTCAATTACTTACATTTTGTGTAAATCGCAACAATCAAATTAAACATAGAAGCTCTTAGCCTTTATGTTATAACAATAATGATCTAATATATAAAATTGGTTTTGACAAAAGTATCTATGACTTTCATTTTTATAAAGTATACTTAAATATGTTATTACATACTAGAAGTGGACTAATGAGCATTTTAAATGGAATCCCGAGGAATACGGAAATCTGTCAAAACTACATTTTTCTTCAGATGAAATTTGGCTACCAGAAGTTCTCCTTTTTAATTTTCAGTAAAAAAAAGCATTAATTAGCAATCTAAATATTTTTATATTACAAATTATGATACAGTTTATTAAAATGTTTTTTTTTAATTTTTTTTTGTAGTTTTGATAGTAGCGCGATTCAAGGTTTTGGTGATGAAAAAATAATTACTTATAACAACGGAAAAATGATTTCTTATCGACCCACAAGTATGCAAGTCCCTTGTGAAGAGGACCTACGTAAATGGCCGTATGACACACAGACATGTACAATATACTTTGGCTCATTGTATTTAGACAACCACGCGCTGGATTTGAGGATCCCGGAAAACATAACTGCCGTAAATAAAAACATTACTAATTATAGATTAGTTAATTAATATTAAAAACATTATTAATAAATATGTCAAGTTTTGAAATAAAATACCAATGGTATGAATTCCATATTGATTAACATATTTTATACTAAAATTTTAGATTTGGGGTGGTGAAGTGGTGGAGAACAGAGAATTTAAACTTGTGTCCACCAACATGAAGTACAGACAGGTGACATTTGAAAACAGGAATTATGCATACGTAATTCTAAAGGTGAATCTAAAAAGACGTTCTGAGGCTCACGCTTGTGGAGTGATGCTGCCGGCAATAGGTGATTCATTAATAATAATTCAAATGTTTTCAATAATATATGTAATATAACAACTTATTTTGATTTGAAGCTATTTCTATTGCAATTCTATCATCGTTTTGGTTGCGGCCTGGTGCAAAGGAACGATTCACTTTGATACTAATTGTCACTTTGGTCAATGCACTATACCTCTTTGATATGTATGAGAATATTTTAACGCACGGAGATAGAGTGTCATTTGTTTGTAAGTACCAAAAATCTAAAGCGTGAATTCATTACACATATATATATATATATATATATGTATATACATTATAAGATTTACAAATATTTTAGTGATCTTCTATCGTGATTCTTTGGTCATGGTATCTATCGCATTGGTTTGGACAATTTGTCTCTGTCGCATGGCTGCAAAGCCACGGACTTCACTTGTGCCATTACCAGGATTTGTTGTTGTTTTTCTAAATAGCGCCCCCGCTAAATTCTTGTGCATTGACTCTCGCCCATCTTTGGGTGATTTGGGGCAAAACAGAAAAGTGAATTTGCAAGACGACTGGAATTGGCTTGCACATCTTCTTGACAGAGTTGCCTTTACAGTTTATTTTATTATATATATAATTCTTTATGTATCCCTGCTGTAGCTTGAGAGATCGTAAAGATTGAAAATGACTACAATCCGTTCAAAAAAAATTAATAAAATTACAAATTATAATTAAACGCAACTTTAAATTCTAGAACATTGTATAAAAAAGTATTGACTTTCTCGTTAGTTTAAGGAATAATCTTATATTGTATTTGAATATCTGGCAATTACTTGTCAGTATTGTATAATAATTTTACTAACACCGTATTCCTCCGCTTGGGACGGCAATTTTCCAGCAAAATTATTTACAGAAGTTTCACTTAATTGACACTTGTACTAATCAAATTATGTATGTAAAATTTATTAGTAGACTTCTATATATCAGTTTAAAAATAAAAGTTCTACTCGTGCCAATTTCAGATTAATAAATCATTGTAGAACGGACACCGAAGTAGCGGAAGTAGGAAAATTTGACACACTATCTTCGACATTAGGAAATTATTAAAATCATTGGAATAAAAAATTTTGAATGTAAAGGTAGCATCTGAGATTTTCAATACCATGTAAAGAATGTTGGTTATTGCAAAAGGTTTCCATTTTCGGTGATTTTGAGGCTACGGGTTCAAGGGAGCCTATGAGGTCATCAAAACCATCATTCTTTTATGGAAAAGTAGGGTTTGACCTTGAAAAGTTATTTGAGGTCAATTGGCAATTTCCGCGTTAAAATAGGCACTGGGGTCATAAATACCATCATAACTTTTTGTTTCATGCAAAACTATGGTTTGACCTTGAAAGTTCATTTGGAGGTCAAAAGGTCATCTTTGCCTTTGTCTCCCAAAGGGCCACTTCCGCTCAAACTAAAATAAACTTACGCTTCACCGGATCTCAAGGAACTCGTATATAAAAACAGATATGTTGAGTAGTTCCTGAGATAATTGAGCTAATCGGACAGACAGCGCAAAACATACATTAGTTTTTGCTACTTAATAAGGACAAGGGGAGGCTAAAATATAGGGTAGCATTTGCAACAAATAAATTTGCAAGAAACGAAACGACAGTTGAAATCGGTTAAAATTTAAATCGCGGTTGGGCAACGAGTACATATGAGAAAACACCATAGCAACAGTTGCAAACACACTTAAGTAGCGTATTGTACTGATATCAAAATGCTTTCTTGCAACACTAGTAAAACCAAGAAAGAGTCAAATTTTCGGGTTGGGGTCAATTACAAGCTCATTCTAAAAGGGTTGGGGGTCAGATATGAAGCTGAAGTCCTCATAACTTTCGATTTATACAACACTAGCTAAAACCCGTAAAACCGAATTTTCTGTTTTCAGGTTTAAAGGGTCATTTGGGGTCATTTTAATAAGTGGAGATGGTCTGAGGTCGCATAGATCCTTGAAAACTTCATAACTTTTCGTATTATAATAAACTAGCAAAAATCCGAAAAAAAAACGATTTTTCAGATTGGGGGTCATTTAGGAGGTCATTGATAGAATGAATGAACTAGGGTTCCTTTGGTCCTTGAAATTATCATAACTTTTCGTTTCATGCGAAACTAGCAAAAATCCGACTAATCCGAATTTTCGGTCATTTAGGGTGTCGTCAAAATGAGGGTGAAGGATAGGACCCTTATGTCCTATCTTCAAACTTGGCCTTACGTTTGACCCCTACTACCTATAGCTGCAATGAGATTGAAAAAAAAGTTAACCCGTTCGAGAGTTATCACGCAACCAGACATACAGACGGACGGACAGAACACACTTAATAATAGCAAGAAAAAATTATTATAAAACATAGAGTAACAAAGCTCTGCTACACAATAAATGGTTCTTTATGGTAGTATACTTTGTATACTAAAACTATTTGCGACTAAATTATAGATATTTAGAAATTCCGGTAATTAAACCCTTATAGTTTAATGTTGAAGAAAAATGATTCAGCCAAGGAATTTCTTATTTCTTTGTTGAGCACAAGGATCATAATTGTTGCCACATCATATTTTCTTAAGCAAATGATGTGCCCACTTAACTTAAACATAATTTTTCCTCTAGGAGATGCGCATTCTTTGTGCTAAAGTATTGAATTTGTGTGTGGAAAATAGAATAACCCTTTTGCTATTAAAAAGTAAGCGTTAGATCGTTTTGTTGCTTACCAAAGAATCGTTCTGTAAAGTGGACGTGGAGAAGGTGCAGGCTACATAGGCATTCTATAGGACAAGGAGTCGCGCTTTTGCACCTGTTGGAATCACTGCTCGCTATTGTGGCTGAAAAAACGCTGAAGTGACGCTGGCCGGACTTCCTACCGCTCCCAGCACAAACGGCCCAAGGAAGTTCCTGAAAACCCAGATTCGCCAGGGCCCAAATATTTCCGCTTCTCGTCACCGTGTCGAAGGTTGTGTTAATCGAAAAAGATAATTATCAACTGAAAAGTGGAAGTCATTGCATTTAATCTTTAACAACCTCCAGCTATTTTGAATACCCCTCAAAGCGAGTACTCTTGCACGGAACGTATACAGAAGGAGATTGGCGCAGCGCTTCCTGTCCACGATTCTTTAGTTCATCACAAAGTGGTAATGTAATTGAGACGGAAGGATTAAACAAACACTTCTGTCAAGGGTCACGAGGTCAAAGTCCCTTTGGTCCAAGCAGGACTGCTGGATACACTCCGAATACTCCTCTCTCTTGGATCAGCTGCAGATGAACAATCAATGTTCGGTTTCCTATGGAGCTCGTTAGTTAGCCTTATCAGTAGATGTAGTTTCGTCATGCCTTGTTCCTAGTTTAGAGTTCATGAGTTTGTCATTTGGTGCACGCCTATAAATGGTGTGCACGTCGTTTAGTCGAGGCTCTCTGCCATTAGTCCACATTTGGCCTTTGCCCAGTCCACACGTCCCCCGTAGCCGTAGTCGTCGTTGCCCTACCGTGACCTCTTGACCTTGTCATTTTATTGTTGCACAATGAACATCAGTCAACCGTCCATCGACCTTGCCAAGTGACGCGCCCCACCTCCACTGTTGAGCGCATCCACCCACCGTCGAGCCCCCACGATGTTTCGGCTGGCACCTCGGGTACAGCGTTACAATAATTGTGGCCTTCTGTCCACCGATCCCTTGTGAGACGACGACGTAACCGAGACCGAAGACGACGATAAACCACCATGACACGCCGTGACCTCAAGAGGCTATTGGTGGCAGGACGGCCATGATCCCGCCTCTTCGACGATGACACCGGAAGAGACACGTCGTCGTCTTCGAGAAGAAAAACGAATGTCCAGCAATTGAGCGTGATTCGACTAAAGACAACCGGACCACAGCCGAATCAGTTGCCCCACCGACCAGAAGCTGAACCACGTGAGATCTCGCTCCATTAGCGTCCGTTTGCCAAAACATGTCCAGTCTGCACCCACCGCCGATGATCTTGCGATAGAGCCACTGACCACGCTTCAAGCCGCCAGCACTACAGAAGTGACTTTCCAAGCCAAAAACCAGTCATTTTCAGGAGTGTAGGAGACCAGGTCAAGTGATTTTCGACCTCGTGTTTTGCGACTGGGTCGTTGCCTTGCCTTACTTTTAAGAAATTCAAACTTTTACCTGACCTAGCGGGTTAACTATTGGTATTAGCTAAATTACCAACTAACATAAAATGAGTGTTTATTTTATTGTTTACAACAAACAGATTATTTTACTTTTTGTGATAATTCAGCGTTTGGCCTGAGAGCGGGTCAACCAATGGGTCAACATAAAATAGTGTCTCCTTAATACAAACATGATCAATGCCTACATTTACCGGTTTTATTGCTATTTTACCGGTCTGAAGAAGAATTGAAGAATTTCATTGTTTCCGTGGAGAACTGTTTTTGGCACTTTGTGAGCAGTTGGAGAATATGAGCGAAGATGTCGTTACACTCGGTAGACTCTACGACATCTCTAAATCCACGGTCAAAAACAGCTCTGTCGAAGACCCCGCACGATTAAAGTATACCTCCAGACTCCATCATTTGTCGAAGAATTGATGCGTCAATATTTTTAGAATCCGTATAGTATAGCAGTCAACCATTTCAGTAGGAGTAAAACTGTTAAAATTGGCTTGACAACTTTTCATTTCTTGTGCATCGACCAAGTTTTGTTTTGTAATTCTGGGTTGGCCTCTGGATGTACAAATACGGCGCATCGAACACTAGTATTAGTTTGTCTTTGATCCTCATCTTCATAAGATTCGTCCCTCAGTAGCCGTTGAAACAAAGGTCTGTTGTGACTTTGCATGAGTTCATGGCGATGTGTTGAAATCCTATAACGTTTGGGACAAAATTCTTTTCGACATACTTCAGCACGGCGTCAATAGTCTTACTGACAACAATACAGTCAGACGCCCCGAACAACATCACCAGGAACATTTGGCTAGGGTCCAGTTTCAGCTGCACAAATGTTTCATTGGTCCGATTGGCGCTGTTTTGTATTTCAAAAGGTCTTCAATGTCCTCCTTCCTTAGAACTCAAAGATTAGTAATTTTATAATTTTTAAATTATTTATAAATTAAATATATCAAGATAGAAATACTAATTTATTGAAATGTTGGCTGACCTGCTAGATCTCTAATCTCTTCGCATGTTATTATTGAGTTCTCTGCGAAACCTAGCCTAGGAACTTTTTTTACGGTAAGGTCAGATAAGGAAAATACGCTACAACAAATCAAGAACACTTCGATTAAAAAAAAAATTGCTTCACCAATTTGTGTAGTCTCAGCCCCTTTGAATTTGGAATAGTATTTCTATAATACCCTTTGATTTTTTCACTCTGAAGACGGGCTCATCTGGCTAAGCATAACAGCACTGCTCGTTGGATTTGACCTAAAATATACCTTAAAATTAACTTCACAAAATTTATTCTATAATTGCTAAACAAAAAAATCAAAGACATTAAATATTTCACACTTGCAACTATTCGACTAACAGGACGTCGTTGCGTTCAAATGAAGTTAACACTTCTAGGCATATAAAGCATTTAGTTATTTATTTTTATATTATAATACATACTATTTATTATATTTTATATTTTTATTTGGTTAACTGCAATTTATCTTTAATTTTACTGGTTTCTTTACCAGTCCAAACCATGAGAGGAGCACGATTCTGCTATAGAAAATTGTACGTAAAATGTAGTGAAGCCTAGCAAAAGTAGATCGTTTTAGCACATAACCACATACATACAAGGCTCAAATTAGGGTTTCATCAGAAAAATTTCAAATATTGTTGACACAATCTCAGCGAGAACCTTCTCGTGAACAACAAATTCGACGAGTACTTATGAAAGATGAAAAACAAGTTGCTCCTCCTAACAGTAAAAAAATAAAAAGCAACTAAACAATTTAGGCTGCACTGCTATTGCACAATCAAAAAGTTTAAAAAAAATTTGCTCTCTGTTTACATAAAAGTGAGGATTTTATTTTAAGCCTCTGCATACCCTCGTCTAGTACAATCTTGGTTTTAGATTTAGAATGCAGTTTTCGTTTTGAAGTGCATTTAGTACAAATGGACGCATAAAAATAAGACAATTACTGTAGTGAATGACTTTACATTGGCTTTCAACTGCCCGCCCTAGCTCCCCTTCTACCATAAATTACTACTGTCCTTCCACTTGACAGCAGTCGAAGTTTTTGCGCGGCGTAGAAACACTATTTCCTAAATAATCCACTCCCACCACCCAATTAGGCAGGAGATGTAGGTACATTTGAAAACTAGTTTAAAATTATAACCTTAAAATTACAATTATAGTGAATGCTCCGTCAAGTGCAATGATTTTTAAAACAGCAAATAATGCTTTTAACTATTTCTAGTCACTTTAAAATCATACTGAAGAAGTAAATTATCATTGTGCAGTTGATTGATATTAGAAATAAACTTGGCAATAAAGCAATTCGGTCGAAGAAAGTTTCAGTCCCAATTATAATTTGTTTATGGATTTTAACGGATTGTCACAAACGTAGTGTTTTAAGTCATTTTAGGCGACTTTTCAAAGTCCAGGTTTTTTTTGAAGCTGTGCCAACTTAACGCCTCATTACCTCAATTTACCGTCTCTTTTTTATTACTGTTAAATTATCGCATTTTTTCACCACCTATAATACATCGCCTTACTTCAAGTGTAAATAATAGCAATGCGTCAAGGGACCACCTCACGACGCCATTGCACAGTGGGGCCTGTTAACGGTAGATGTGTGCCATAAACCAACTATGTAATCTCAATGCAGCCGTAATGTTTTTTTATAGTCCATACCTTCTTACTTATTTGTCTGTAATATCTAAACCTTGGATTAAAAACTACGTGTTATAGCCGTGGTCAAAGTTGCGTTTTTACATTACAAGGATAGGGTAAATATTTCGGTTCTTTGATTCTCCACGATTCGCAAGATATCGAGAAGTCATATATGCGGACCTAATCATTACTCGACTATCTTCAATTTTGCTTAACCCCGAATCCCCCCATGCATTAGCGTAGATGTTACAAGTTTTCAAATATCGCTTAATGGCAGATTTAAAACAACGCAATTTTGATATAAGTTTTCTATATATAAAGTAAGTAGAGTTTAGCAAAGTGTATATTTGTTGTTCTTAATCATTTTGCGTGTAAATAGTCTCGTTCGGAACGTCCGAAAACGTATTTGTATTTTAGCTATCTCCTATTCTAATATG
>VYYI01002508.1:0-14673 GCA_021029175.1 Bilobella aurantiaca | reverse complement strand
TTTACTAATTTATTATTTTAAACGTAGACTACTACGTATTCTTCAGAAGGAGAAAGCTAAAGACGACGAAGAAAATTACGTTCCTAATTCTATAATTGCCTTCGCGATTACCCTCAAACTTTGTGAGTTGCTGAACTTCGAGGAGGGGTCGAGGTAAATTGGATATTTTTTTGTACATTTTTTTTTCGTATGTGAAAATATTGGACTTGAGTCTACTTTCAGGCGAGAAATGATTCAAGTGTTGAAGGCAATTCTACTGGATCCAGCTATTGAGGACGCAATAATCATTAATGCCGCTGTTGATCTTGCTGGGAAACTAGTCGAGACGGAATCACTGAACGCCTATTGTGCTGGAATTATCACTGAATTTTTTGACTGTACGTTAAATGTTGATGACGAGGACGTAGAAAACAATACACCGGAAAATAATCAAGTAGCAGATCATGATCCACCCATAATGGGAACTGCAAATGAATTAGAACAGGAGAATTTATCGAACGATGAAGAACGTAGATTAAGGACGCCTATACCAATAATAATTGTCGCCGAAATGGAAGACGCGCATAAACAACAAGCCCCTACAACAGGCAGAACATCGTCCGAGGTGGAAATGGACGTAGAGGGAAGTGTCAGTAACTTAGTTGTGCCAGAAAACGTAGAGCTTACACCCATGGAAGTTGACGTCTCACGAAAGCCTTCCGTTTCGACAAACGAATCGACAATTGACACTGATACACCCCACTCACCTCCCAAATCGTCTGAAGCTAAGTCTACATCAAATGTCTACGGTTTTGCAGTACATTTTCCTTCGCGTGTCATTGAGCAGCATACACCGGTAGTACCTAGATCTACCGGCACACCAGTCAATTTTCCAGAAGCAATTTCACCTATTCCGCATCCAGAAAGAGGGGCAAACGCCCTTCTTGGACCAGGGAAGAATCCCTTTGCATTTCTTTCGACTTCGACTCCTATACGCCAAAAAGGAATCTCAGTGAGCGACAAGTTAACGGAGCTGAAGGCCTTGGTAAATGTTTTATTTTATTTTTCGTTTTTTTTTAATGTTTTCTGCAAACAAACATGTACATGACCAACCTGTTTATTTAAACTCAGATGGCAGAAACTATAATTGAACGACATCGACTTGTTGATAAAAGAGATGAGGCTACCAAAAATGGCCAGTACCTCGTGTGCCATGAAATTCATCAACAGGTGGAAGCCTGTCTTTTAAAAGAAAAGGACTTGCAACATCAAATTCTGAGATTAAGGGACATGGAAGGAGATGGATATGTCAATATCGAAGAGTCCCAGCGAAGTGTCCTGAGAGGAAAAAGTCCTTCATTTATATGTGATGTTGCAGCTACGTCAATTTCCAGCGCCGCTGTGGTTCAAGCGTCTCCTGATTCGAGTCAAAGTATAAATATGGAGCCAAGCTTTCTCCTGCCGGGCCATACAATTCTGAAAGCGCTGATGATAGTGCTACGTTTTCTTGGCATTACGAGGAAGATTACCCCATTTATTCGCACCCTGTACCAAACTCATATCATACCATGTCTTGAGGTAGGTTTGAAATATTGTTGTATAATAAATTTTTATAATTTTATAAAAAAAAATTCTTTGTTGATAATTTTAATCATATGTGTCAGGACGAGGATGCTAGAGTTCGATCGTACACAATCTCCCTCTATTGTCTCTTCGGCCTTACAGACAAAACACAAGCCAAGCATTCCCTGTTGATTTCACTTCAGGTAATTTAAATTAAAATACCTATATAATAATAAGTTTTCCAAAGCATTTTTCAGTTTCATTATCTTGAGCAATTTAGTTTAAAACAGTAATTTTAATAGGCTTTGCAGTTTGACGTCTTTGATGCTCAAACAGCGGGGTTTAAGGCGGTAGTCGATCTCCTAATCCGGTATTCCTTGAACTATTTTCAACGACAAGAGCTCGTACAAAGCATTGGTAAGCATTCATGTGAAAATAATTTAAAACAAAATACTTGGGGAAATTGATGTAGAATTTGTTAGTTTAGAAAGATTTTGTAGTATTTATTAATATTTAATTTGACTGTAGGCGATGTGGAACTTCCGTATCCGTTTGATAGCGCAGTAATATGTAACGCAGAACTAGAACAAGGGGTTGCAAATTTATTAAATAAACTTGGAATGGAGGCGCCGGTAAACATAAAGCATGATTAATTGTTAAATTAATTAATTTTAGTTTATATACGTTGTTTGATTTGAGTTTACAAGTTACAGACTGATGGAGACATTGAACTCAGAATTACTGGAATTGGTAAACTTTTCTTAACCAAAAGAATGAAGAACACAAGAGTATTGTCAGATATTTTGGCCGTTTGGATGGAACATGGTAATAAATAAGTGATGTTACCTTTGTTGAAATAAATTATTACAACTACATAACTACAACTCATAAGTATTATATATGCCGTTATAACTCTAGGTAGTACTCTGGTGAAAGATGCTGTCGCCAACTTTATTCAGATGTTTGGAATGATTGACGCTGTAAATGCGTGTATGGTGTTGGAGTCTTTCCTTATCTGGTATATTTGTCTTCCTTTTGTTCGCGTTCAACGATGATGATTATTTTTAATGTCGTGCATTTTTCTTTATAGGGTTAATCAACTCTCCGAGTCGGTATGTAACCAAGAGGAAGAAGATCGTGCTTTGGATCGTACTGAAGAAATCATGAAGTTAGCAGAATTTGTAGCGCAAAAAACAAGTCCAGAAGCTCTGGCCCGTTTCCCTGATGGATACGTAAGTGACGATAACGATGAAAATCTAGAATGACTCTTTCTCAGTTTTTTTATGGATGCTGCATTTACTAAATTGCAAAAATAATAATAGTAAATAATAATTATAGTACTCCTTGTATATTTTGCTTATAACTTTATTTCACAGGTTGTCCATGAGCAACATATTCTGAACACTCTTCAGCACATTAAAGATATCTTGCAAGCGGATACGGTCGAAATCTTATATTTGTCGCGATCGCTCAAATATTTTACTGTTAGTCAAGTGAAGATTGCCCAAGAAATTAAGAAGCTGATTACCGAAATTCTTGACAATGGGTTGGAGTATATCGTAAGCTATATAAACTCCAAAACTTATTTACCGAACACGCTTTACTAGTGCACTTTAAATAATCATATTGATTAATAATGATAATCATATTTGAGGTTCAGGCAATTTAAAATTGCAATTAAAATAATTATCAATTTCACGTAATATCTTTTGTTCAGGTTGGAGCTCTACGTGTTAAGAAACATTTTACATCAATTTTGAAACACTTGGCAAGAAAGTTTGGGTTTGAACTGAATATTTTGGAAGACACCGACGACGAAGATAGGGAAGATGCTGAATTAGGAGACTTGAACGACGGTGGTCTTTTAATTCCACTTACTGCCAATGAAGCCCTGGTGAACGTCAACGCTAATGCATTTGGTGAAAATGTGGAAATCGAATCCAATAACATTATGGAAGCTACCTGTTCGCCTTCCCATGTGAGCGTTCAACCTGTTGGTTAATATTTCTTAGGTAGATAAATGATGGCGAAGTAACTAGTTGATTTTAGTAGTCTGAGCCCACACTACTATTAGTCTTAAGGATACTTTAAAATGTATCGTGTGTCAGTAATTGCAGTTAAACCTTGTGCTCCAGAGTCCAGATGAAGGATTAGGATTTCATTTTGAATAATATAGAACCTTCGAATCATGGACTCAAATACCTGTTACTTATTTTATTTTAATTAGAGAAATTGTTACCACAGGTGTACAACGTACCCGTGAAATATTTAGGTTATTCTCCAAGTTTTAAACAAAGTTCAAGCGAGAAAAGTTGTACAAATATTAAGATTAACTTAATCCTAACGAGAGAGGAGGCAAGGATAAGGAAGTAATTAGGGTTTATAATGAAATGAAAGCCAGTAAATTCAAATTAACAATAAATGTCCTGATATATCCATGAGCTATAAATATCTGAAAATAATATTATACGTGATGCACATGTCCCATCTAAGCAGCCTCATCGTCGTTACTGTTTGTGTGCCAGGTGAGTCGCTCTTCGTAAAAGCAGATTACGACCTGAGGACATTTGACATTGGCCTGACGAGCAGGGACAAGGTCCGCCTCATCGGTATCCTTCCATTTCATAAGAAACATCAACTCTCCAGATGAATCAGTAGCGCCAATGATCTTATCAGCTTGTAGGCCACGGTCGAAACCAGTTTGCTCTGCTCTTACCGGTTCCTAATTAAATACATTAAACCTCAATTAACTTCAATAAATACTTGCAGGTTAAAGCTACCAAACAGACCTTGATTGGCACTTTGGCCTTTTTACTTGATTTATTCTCTTTGTGATCACTTTTGTCCAACTCTGAGGCTCGCTTCTTGGCTTTTGTTTTCTCTTGATTCAGTCTCCAGGTCCGTTCAAATTCTTCGATTAGTTCAGGGCATCCTAGATTTTCGACCGGTTCCTGTGATAATAATAACATTATGTCCAATCCCAATTTCATTAGAATATGGTCTAGTTCAACGGTTATTTCTTACCCATGTGTTGTCCTCATTTCCATATCCCTTCCACTTTAGCAAGTACTCAACTTTTCCAGAAACAATTCTCTTCTCCAGAATCTTTTCGACCACAAACTCCTCCTCTCCCTCTGCATCATCGCTCGCTGCCTTCACCTCATCTTCTTCGGAATTAGTAAAGTCAGACCCTTTCTTCTTGCCCATGGTCACACTATAAAAAAACAAACAATTTTAACGTTATTTTAGATTACTGTGCCATGTCGTGGGACAACTGGAATTAAGATCGCTTCCACCCAGACCCAACAGTCTTCTTTTCTAAACGCAAGGTTCGTATTGCGGTACGAATGCGAATCATGACGAAATGTATCGGAACATTTCGTCAATGACTCATTGCATTATAACCATTATGACAAGGCAAGGAACGATTTCCGACTGATTACGTGTTGTTGAGAACATTTGAAATTAATACTAATTATCTCATACGCTTTAAACGGTAAACAAGGCTTGTTTTTGTTACTCTTTTAATTAACACACCAATTAAGAGTTCATGACATGGTTTATTCTGTAGACCTACCTGAAATTTCGGTAATTGGAGATGTATTGTTTAAGAGAATTTTGTTTATAAAGTGTTCGTTTAAATAACAATAATTGTTTAGAATATGATGATTACCAACTCCAA
Source organism: Bilobella aurantiaca (assembly GCA_021029175.1). NCBI lineage: Eukaryota > Metazoa > Arthropoda > Collembola > Poduromorpha > Neanuridae > Bilobella > Bilobella aurantiaca. The sequence continues at coordinate 9,449 of VYYI01002508.1, read as the reverse complement.
AGCTGAAGAAGAAATGAGAAGCAATTTTTTTAAAAATAATAAAAACTCCGTTTTGTCTTTTGGCTGACGCTTTTTCACGTGCGGGAGGTTTATTACTTGTCATATTTTTCAATTTAACTTTCTATTGTAGTTCCATGAACAAAAATGTGACAAGTAGTGCAGAGGCGCCAAAACACATAGCCCACTTTAACTTCTCTCGCGTTTTTTTGTTGAATTTTTTTACACTCAACTTGTCTTGCGTTATCTCATTTTTTTTGTGCAAGAAACACACGTGATTCGCTATTACAAAGATAGAATTTGAACTTTTAGAAGATAATTCTTTCCAAATCATCTGTTTAATTTAATTAATTGCCTTTTCTTCCTTAATTATAATTACTTAATTAATTAATTGGCATTACATCTTAACGATCAATTTCTGCAACTCCACAATGACAGGTGTACTCTCCAAGGTTGAAGTTCAGAGTGAATTACCAGCAAAACGTGAAATCGTTTTTGCACTCATTCGGGCTGGAGCAATTGGATTTTTGACCTTTTACCTGGTACGATGGGCACTTCGGCACGCCGATCCAACCTACCAGCAGAAGCAGAAGGCACAGGTCAAGGCAAAGGAAATTATGAACCGTCTCGGTGTCAAGGACATACGTCTAAACGAGTATGAAGTCATGATTGCTAGTCATCTCGTGGATCCGCAACACCTAAATGTATCTTGGGCTGATGTAGCAGGGCTGGATGACGTTATTGATCAACTCAAGCAAACTGTCATCTATCCAATCCTGGCACATCAAAAAGTCAAGTTCTCACGTCTGATCCAACCGCCGAAAGGTAGTTGAACTTAGGTTTGGAGCGTGCCCACCCTCTGATTAGTAATAGAAAAACGGAATGTCAATATGTTTTTTCATCAATTGTAGGTGTCCTAATATATGGTGCTCCTGGAGTGGGGAAAACGTTGATTGCAAAAGCCATGGCAAAAGAAGCGAAGTGTTGGTTCATCAATCTAGACGTTTCTGTTCTGACAGACAAATGGTACGGAGAGTCGCAAAAACTAACCTCTGCGGTCTTCACTTTGGCTGAGAAGATACAGCCCTGCATTATTTTCATTGATGAGATCGATTCACTGTTGCGCCTCAGAGCTTCTCAAGATCATGAAGTGACGGCAATGATGAAAGCACAGTTTATGTCGCTCTGGGATGGGCTGATAACGGACCCCAAGAAAACTGTTATTGTCATGGGTGCAACAAATCGACCGAAGGATATGGACGGAGCGATTCTCCGAAGGATGGTCTCAAAGTTTTATATTCCAATGCCAGATGTAAATCAAAGAAAGCACATTCTCAACTTAACACTCCGTAACGAAACCCTTGCGAGCGACTTTGATCTGAATAAATTGGCAGAAATGACGGAGGGGTTTTCTGGATCTGATTTGAAGGAAGTCGCTCGAGCAGCAGCAGTTTCATGCTTGGCAGATTTATCTCTCAGCCGAGACAACATGATTGCGGCAGCGACAACCGGTGGTGCCACCAATGTTTCTTCTGCGTAAGTATCAATTTCCATATCATTTCCCTTTCTTTCATACTTTTTTTTTATTTTAATTTTGATATATTCTTTAGGACCTCCGTGGGATCTTCATCCAGCTGGTTTCAGAAACTAAATATTTTCTCATCCAGAGTACCAGCAGACGACACTACTGAAGTCCGCGAAGACTTTCTTCATGGGCCAATGGCTCTCAGGGCAATTTCAATGAAGGATTTTGAGTTAGCAATCGCAAAGGCAAAGCAGGCGAAAAGTCATTGTGGCGTACCATCCATCCTGCGGGAGCGAGTAGAGCTGGACTAGATTATGAAGTACCTTAAATCACACATTTTCTGATCTAGTTCCTTGAGCTAATATAATCCAAACTCACCATTCATTTGAATCTGTAGTGTAGAAGGTTCAGTAATTATTCGTTCTCTGCTATCACTTTATCATTCGCATTCTCGTAAACGATATGGCGTACATTTATCTGCACCTTCATATAAGTTAAATAGTTTTCTTATTTATTCCAGCAACAGTGTTGAATGTTTTATCCAACATGTAAGAGGAAGGTCTAGAAATTTTCTTCCTGTTGAACGATGTTATAAAATTCCAGTGTCCAAGAGTAAATAATTAGATATCAATATGTGACCAGTTCTTATTAATTGAAATTTTGACTTAAAATTATTGAAAAATCATTAGTTACAGTTTAGTCTTCTGAAATTGACAGTTTGCGAAAAATATCTGAATCGATGATGACGATGAGATTTATGTGTTTTAGGCGCGAAACAGCTGTCTTCATTTTAAATTGAGTTCTTGTCAACTGTTTTCGTGTTTTGATGTTGATTCAAAATCTTGTTCAACTAATTGGTGTTATTTAATTCTAACTAATTGATTAAAGATATACCTTGTAATGAAAAGGCACTCACAACCTGTGGAAGTCATTCACGTACCGGCTAATTTTCAACTGTACGGAGACAAGGACGGTGTCATCGACGCCGGTATCAATTCGCTAAAATTATCGAGTGTCAATTTGGAGTCGGATTCAACCTCAACTTATGAATTGGTCAAGCGTTCAATAGAAGTCACTCGTCATCCGATTTTAATTAAGGGCATCGATATTGGCAACTGCATTAATTGGACACCCGAGCTCTTGAAGTCCGTTAATCAAAACAAAAAGGTTAAAATTCATCGCAGCAAAGGTGCCCGGCTCAATTTCCGGTTCAAGAACTTTGTGTACGATACGATTTCTTTCAGTGACCTAATAGAGCATTGTTCGCGCCAAGTGCCTGCCGCTGACGGTAAATCTGAAGGAGATTATCTCTACCTGAGATCGCTCGGCTTGGACCCAAGGTAGTTTAAAATATATTTTATTGATGAATAATGAAAGGATTTTGTATAATTGTCGTAAATTTCTTGTCTTTCAGAGGGAAGGACGTAGCGGACATTTCTATTCAATTTCCAGAATTGTTTCAAGACTTGAAAATTCCCAAAATATTTCCGGCTTCCGCATTCTTTTCTTCGGTGTTCCGAATCACAAGTCCAAGGCTGCAGCTCTGGACTCACTACGACACTTGTGATAATATTCTGATTCAAGTGAAAGGCAATAAGCGAGTTGTCCTTTTTCCTCCGTCAGAAGCTCTTTCGCTGTACTTGGATGGAGACAAGTCTCTCGTACTGGATATCGACAATACTGACTTAGCCCGTTATCCCGAATTTGAGAAGGTTCAGCGATTTGAAACCGTATTGGAACCAGGAGATATTTTGTTCATTCCAGCTCTTTGGTTTCACAACGTCATTGCTCTTGACTTCAGTATATCTGTTAACGTATTTTGGAAGAATTTGGATACCAAATTATACGATACAAAAGACACTTACGGGAATCGGGACGTGATTCCAGCACAATTGGTACGTTATTTATTCCAGCTTTCGAGTATCTAAACTCTCATTGATGGAGCTTAACTAAATTTGCAGAGCGCTACTTTCATTTTGTTTTAGACCGATGAACCTCTTTCTTTTTTTAACTACCTTCCAGGCCCTCCGTACTTTTGATAAGTCTATCACGCAGTTGAAAGTATTGCCGAAGGATTACGAAGACTTTTACCTCAGGCGTATGATAATTTCACTGCAGCAACGTCTGAAAACACTGGCTCTCGCTCAATCCGAAACGGAACCCGAACAACCTGTCTTGTATTTTTAATATAATCGCTTCAAATACTCAATATCTAATGGACATTTTACAGACGAAAGAAAATGAAAGGGTTTGGCAGGGTAATATTTTTAATTATAGAAAATATTTGACTATCCGGAACTTTTAAGTACATAATATCTTTGTGTCTAGAAATGTTTCATGAATATCTTCGAAAGTATTGTTCTCAAGGTATACAAGACATATCACAATTGCTGAACGGTGAAGAGCATTTGCCGTTCTTAATCAAGTGAGTTCCTCTGAATAAAATCCTCATTTTTCTTTACCCCTGAATACTTTTTTGTTTGCAGCTATTTGCAACTTATGGAAGCGTTTCCTCAATTGGGACACGCGCTTCTCACAGCTCCAACCCAACTTTTGAAGTACTTTGATAAGGCGTTAAAGGCGATTATCTTGGAGAACATTGATAATTCTAAGAAAGCTAATGTACATGTTAGAATTTATTCACTTCCTACATGTCCTGCTGTGGTTCGTCATCAGCTTCCTTCAACGAATGACGTTCAACGATTTATGTGCATTATTGGCACAGTAGTTAAAACGACGAGCCCAAAACTGTTGGAATACTCTAAAAAGTATAAGTGCTCAGTATGCCGACAACAAGTTGATGTCGAAGCTCCGTTGGAAAAGTATCATGCTTTTCCAAAGAAGCTAAATAATTGCCCTAATCTTTGCATAGACGGAAAACTAACTTTGGTCGAGGACAAATCAAAATCACTGTCTAAATACAAGGATTATCAAGAAATAAAATTACAGGTAAAGAATAGCAACGAATGATTTTTAGTAATGTCTTACATTGTAATTTAATTTTTTAAGGAACTTGAACAACACAAGACAGAACTCGGTCGAATGCCAAGTGCAATGTGGGTTATTTTGGAAGACGATTTGGTGGATCAATGCAAACCAGGTGACGACATCGCTGTTACGTGAGTACTGCCACGACGGATTCATAGATACTAAATACTATTCATGAATTATAAAATATATAAATATATTTATGATAAGTTCAGGAAGCAATAACACTAAAATAATATTGATTCACTTGTTTATTAGTGGAGTCCCTATTCTTCGGTCTGGCGCACTACGTGAAGACAAGAAAACAGCATACGAGATTTGCTTTAAAGCAAATCACATTCAGGTTGAGAAAACTTATTTTTAGTATTTTTTGGTCAAATGTGAATAAAAAATGTTGGTTGATTGGTTAGGTTTCTAATGACCAAAGGTCTTCAATACGTGTAAATGAAGAAATAAGACAGTCTTTTGTTTCATTCTGGAAAACGCACGAGAAGAATCCGTTTGTCGGAAGAAACAATATATTGGCATCTTTTTGTCCCCAGGTACGTTTCTAAAAGGGTAGTTATACTGATCGTAAAGACTAACTTTTTTTTTTCTAGATCTATGGAATGTATGTTGTGAAGCTGGCGATGTGTGTTGTTCTTGCTGGCGGAGTGAGCAAGGAGAGGAATGGGAATCGAATTCGTGGGGAATCGCACTTGCTTATAGTTGGCGACCCAGGGTTTCCTTTTGCAACTTTATAAATAGCGTTTTCATTGATTTAATTCTACATGATTTTAATATAGCACCGGAAAATCTCAGCTTCTCAGATACGTTTCAAAAATATGTCCGAGATCTATAATGACAACAGGAATTGGGACGTCTTCGGCCGGGTTGACGGTAAATACAAAAAAGCAATTTCCGCCCCAAGAGAAAAAGTCTATCCATTTTTAATTGCACAAACTTTTAAGTTAAGTTAATTTTGAGCGGATTGGCAGTTCTAACTTTCAGGTGAGCGCTGTGAAGGACAATGGCGAATGGAATTTGGAAGCAGGAGCGTTGGTACTAGCCGATGGTGGAGTGTGCTGCATTGATGAGTTCTCTTGCATCAAGGAACATGACCGCACAAGTATTCATGAAGCTATGGAGCAGCAGTGTATCAGTGTTGCAAAGGTCGTCTAGTTTTTTTTTTTACAATCCGAAAATTGCATGTAAACGCTTGTACTTTTTTATATCTTAGGCCGGAATGGTATGTAAACTGAGTACACGATGTAGTGTGATTGCGTCGACTAATCCGAAGGGGAAATACGATCCTAACGTGTGCTTGTCAGTAAATGTAAATCTTGGTACCCCGCTTATGTCACGCTTTGACGTGTTACTTGTACTGCGAGATGCTCAAGACGATGCCTGGGATAAGTAAATTTTTCGATAAATTTTTACACTTTTGTGCCGTGCCAGATATGCAACAACATTATCTGAAATTGTTTTTTAGTTTTGTTGCTGATTTTATTCTTGAAGGGAAGGACCCTTTCAACCGAGCCATCGAAAATGAATCCGTGGGTTTATGGGACACTGAAAAACTACGTACCTACTTGGTCCTTATTAAAGTAAATCTCTATTCCAGAAGGTTGTCCCAAAAGTTACAAATGGCTGTAAATTGTTTCAATACGTAGTATATTAACGGCAATTGTGTATTATTCAAATCATGTCTACCTAAAATTTGATTGTTTCAAGGAACGTCCATGTCGGGTGCAAGCGCGCGGCCTGAGTAACCTTATTGTTTGCACTTGCAATCAAATTTATATCCTAGTTGTCTTGCAATAGTTCTCCAGAATTATTGAACAAACTTTGTTCTTTATCTACAGGATCTGCAACCTGTTGTAGGAGAGGAAGCGAATTTGGTTCTAAGTAGTTACTACCAGTTTCAAAGGAAATCTGTTACTCGGGATGCTGCGCGCACCACAGTGCGTTTGCTCGAGAGTTTGCTTCGCCTTGCTGAGGGACACGCGCGACTGATGAATAGAAGCAAGGTCCTACTTCATGACGCAATTACAGCGATTACGCTAATTGAGTCTTCCATGCAAGGCTCGGCGCTTATCTCTGAAATAGACTGTCTACACACTACATTTCCATTGGACCCTTTGGATGAATACAAACGCCAAGGTAATAAAAATTAAATCAGGAAGTCTACATTACAATCGAATGAAGATGTCTTTATTACATCTATTATTGTTTTTCAGCCAAGGCAATCCTTCAGCGACTACAGTTGAGCGAACTTTGGGATAGAGAACTAGAATACTTGGAAGAGATAGCACAATGAAACAAGCCTTGGTCTTGGTATACTATTTAATATTTTTACATAAATTGCATAGTATTTATTATTCAGAGTAGTACTTATTGATTACCTGTCTAAGATAATTTAATTAAAAATTAAAGAATTATCATTCAAAATTTCAAAAAAAAAATCATGAACGGTGAAAGGTGAGAACAATGAACAATTTATACGTCCAACGACATACAATTGCAATTTCAATTTGATATCAGTGTGAGATTAAAATGACGCCGAGTAGAATAGGAAGTTGTTTCGCACATTTTTGCGATAAATGCTAATAGCGCAAATCTGGGTTAGTGTATCTCCAGCCAGTCACCTGAGATAAGAGTGATCTCATTCAACATATTTACAGAAAATGTAACATTTTCCGGTAACATACCTTATTCAACTAATACGAGATTCAGCATTTCGGTGCGAGTTTTTGGCATTTTACCTCCGCATTTCTACTGTTTAAGAACATTTACAACGGTAATGAGAGTGAAAGCCAGTGAAAGTTGAGAGAAAATAAAAACGCTGATCTTGATAAAGCGTTTGGCTGTTTTGGTGGAAATTAAGTTCTCAAAGGCACAAAAGTTAATTTTATAACCCACATTTCCTTGTTGACATTTCATTTCCGATTTTACGATGTCATGAATCATTCAAGGACTCGCAACCTACAGTTCTGAAATCGATTCAGACCGCAAATGCCGCCGCAGAACGACCGATGACGCTTATTTCGCCTTCTTGCGTCAACTTCCGCCTTTACACATCCTTCAACGCTAACCAATAAAGTTATTATTAAGCAAGAAACAATTACAATTTAAATTTAAGTTTAATTTGACTGGTATGCCTTTCACTTTGGAAAGAATGTAAACGCATGTCTCAGCCACTTTAGAAATTAGTGCAATAATTAAATCAATTTAGTTTATCACTGCTGCTTCTATCTTCTATCTTTTGCTGCTAAGATGAAGTTCCTAGGAATTTACGCAGTTATTGTGCTCATCGCTTCGAAGACAATTGTGCAGTGCTCCAGAATCACAATGTCAAATGATGGCTTGTACGAAAACGTACTTATAGCGCTTGATGACGCCACAGCCCCAACCAATTGTTTCCAACTGATTCAAAACATTAGTGTGAGTCAATCATACCCCACCCACTTTCAGTGTTTGCTTGTAATCGCTGTTTAAAACTAATTTTTGTTCTGATCAGGACGCCTTTCGCTACGCTTCGTCTCGGCTTCATCTTGCCACGGAAGGGAAGGCTGCCTTTGGATCTCTTAAAATTTTGATTCCATCTTCCTGGGGATTCACGCATTGCGAGAGCCTATCTTCAGAAAACGTTTCCTCAGCATCTTCGCATGAATACTACGAAAATGCTGGTAAAATTTGACACGACGATGAACGATTTTTGAGAATTGTTCTAAATGTGAGCTGATTTTGAACAGATTTCAAAGTGTCAGGGAATCATCCCTTCACGAGGGGAAACTTGCCCTGGACAAGTCAATACAAGGGATGTGAAAACGATTCAGACTCCATTTACATACCGCTACACTTCTTCCAGAACGATGATTTTGACGTGGAGGCACGAGGAAGGATCCTATTGGCTGAGTGGTCGAAATTTCGTTATGGCGTCTATGAAGACGTTGCCTACTTTAGGAATACTCAGAAATCGCTTTGCTACGCTTCACAGGGGAAGATATTTTACTCTGGATGTTACAATAGCTATTTCAGAAGTTAACAGGTGGAAAAGCTTAAATTAAAATTATAGGATTAAGATTCAAAATTAGCTAAATTTGAATTTGAATCAAAATTTAAGGCAAGGTTATGGCGATAGAGATACCAGCATTTCGTGTCAACAGGTTCATCACCAAAATTTACAAGTCCATTCTGAACTCGGAACTGACAAAAACGCATCACTTTTGCTTTGGACACTATTGGAAAAGGTTTTTTCTAGTTTCAGACTAGTTTCACATTAGCTCAACTTTGTTAACAATTAACTAATTGTACTTTGCAGAACCCATTTAACTGTACACAGGAGTTTCAAATTGGAGTTTCTTATACAAATCAAAATCGGCTTTGCGAAAGGAGGAGTGCATCGGACGTTATAACCTCACACCGTGATTTTGCTCCTCGTGTCGAAAATCCAGAATCGAAACAATTTCCGAGTGATCGAAAACAGCGACCGGGGTCTGCTGGGCGTAACTTTCCAAAAATTTCGATTGTGAGACATGACGAAACTTTTGAGCAAGGCTATGCCTTTATACTGGAAGATGATGGAAATATGCGGAAGTTTGTAAGTGTCGAACGGTTTTCATCAAAGTACTGAAGAGGCAAGCGTAGATGACGCTGGACTTGTTCAATTTTTAGGGACGCTTGCGATATGTGAAGCAAGCAATCGCTCAAATTTTGCAACTTGTAAAATACCGCACTAGCATTGGGATTTTTCGCTACGAGGGTTCTGGTGCTTATACGCACTCGATCATGCGGATAGTCACAGAACTGGACAAGGTTCAAGTTTTATCCAAAATTCCAGAAGTTAACAGGTGGAAAAGCTTAAATTAAAATTATAGGATTAAGATTCAAAATTAGCTAAATTTGAATTTGAATCAAAATTTAAGGCAAGGTTATGGCGATAGAGATACCAGCATTT